>VXAA01007090.1:177655-197706 GCA_013399115.1 Anseranas semipalmata | reverse complement strand
TTTTTTTTTTTAAGTCATTGTATTTAAGCTCCACATTTCTGTAAGGTTTTTAAACCATTTATGTTTTCTCTGGTAATTCAATTCTACATTTATTAATACATCACTAGTTAGTAAGGTGATTAATTTAGTAAGAAAACAATTATCTTACTAAGACAACCTTAGTTGTTCAGTTTAATGTCATACTTGATTTTAAAAGATTTAAAGTGCATTGTATGAACTATTTAACTTGCTTTCTTGCCTTACTTAAATACATCCTGATACAAGTGGAGTGGCTGCTTGACCTTTGAGTTGCACTCATGTAAATCAGAAGGAAAGTATGCATCTCATAGCTGCTTTGCCCTGGTGAAATAGTAATGGAAGGTCCAAAGTCATGTGGAATGAAGACGAAAAACTGGTAAAGTTGTGTTGACTTCCAGTACTGTTAAAGCATTTTACTCGCACAGCTTTGTAGCTGCTAGTATACACTTTATTCCACCTTTACCTGCCTCAGTAAGATTTTCCACTAACAGACACTGATCTCGTACCTCTGTAAGAAGCGCAAAGTTTAAACACTGTAACCCATACTATAAGTCAACAAATGAAGAACTTTTATTGTCCAGGAAATTTCTGAGTCACAGACTTACTGAATGATACAAAAAAGAAACATTAATGATGTCGTACCTGTCAGTTTACAAATATAATAAATTTACAAACCAAACCAAATCAAACCCCAGAACACCACCACCAACAAAAACAGACAGACAAACTGGCATTATACATGATGCTGGAAAGAACCAACGGAAAGTATTAGAGTATATTAAAATTTAACCTAGTGTAACGATCACTAGCACTCACAGAAACTGTCAACAGAAATATCACGTGGATTTGTTGGTTAATTAGAATAATTGCTAAAGCTAGGTGTTAGTTTTCCCATATTAAACATTTTTTTTCCTCCAAATCAAACTACATTTTCTTTCTTTTTTTTTTTTTTTTTTTTTTTTTTTTTTTTTTTTTCCTACAGTGAAAATTGAAACCAATTCCAAACCTCACCTGCAATCAGACTTTGGAAGGAAGAAAAACTACTTCTCCTACCCCTGAATTACCATCCTGCAGTCTGATTTAACACCTTCATTTCTGTGAAGAGATGATCTTTTATTTGTATCATATGTTACTTTTATATGTTGAGTAAAATGGAATACCCCAAATTTTGAAATTTTATCTTGTAATACATCTGTTTTTGAAATACTAAGTACTTTGCTTGCAAATGGGAAAGAATGTAAGTTTTCAAATACACGCATGATAACTGCCAAGATAACAGATATATCATTCTACCAAGATAATCCTTCAGAACTTCAGTTTTTGTTCTGTGTAATTGCTGTGGCACCTATTCACTGACAATCAAGTGGACTCTTCCTGGTTTACTAAGCTAGAAATTAGCCAGGAGTTGATCTACCTCAGTGGCTAAAGAGGTCATTGTGGAAACAGCCGATATGATCTTAACTGTTGAAAATCCATGCCATTTAGGCAGCTTTTTCTGATGTTTCTGTTTGGACTCTTTATTCTGTCAAGGTGTAATGCTGACTCAGAATGAATAACAGAATTTACAGAAGCCCCTTTGCTTTCTTGTGTTGTGGATTCAGATCTGTAATTGTCCAGGTTAGTCTGAAAATTACATATCTGAGAAATTGTTATAATAATTTTAAAATTTAGCCATTGGGATCAGTCTCAAATGTTAACAAGGTAGGGATTTTTTTGTAATCTTAATCTCCATCGCATGTTCGGTGCATTGACTACTATCCTAACAGGCTTTACTCTATGAAAATCCTATTGTGCTCCCTTCTATACTAGTGCAAAAGTAGTGAAAAACTATTTAAACAAAATTATCATCCTGGTCACAGCATTCAAAAAGCTCAAAGCACACACAGCTATGTAGAACACACATGCTCGTCTGAAAAACAGAGGAAAAGTCAGAGAAGATAAAGATACTAAAGCATTTTGCCCAAAGGCCTAATAGGCTTAGACAGAAATCTTAACTCTCACTGAGCATCTTTATGATCTTAAATGTGCTATTATCCTTGCTATACCTGCTTTTCCTTCAGTAAGTAAATGACTAGTACATAATAACTACTCCTTTCATGTTTGTTCAGCTTGTCATTGAAAATCTAGGTGAAAACCACTATGTAGAGAACTGCATATTGTGAATTAAAGCATCTGCAAAATTGAAAATATTGCTAACACTTTCAGGAAATGATTGTTTCCAGTTGACTTTAAGGGGGATATTACTTAATTTAGTCTTGATTTGCATTGAAAATATGTTTGGAGGGTCAGGGGAGAAGATGAGAAAAAGACCTATGCCATCACATACCATCACTGTTCTAAAGAAAGAGCAAAACTTTGGGCAGGTAAGACAAATAGCTGGCTTTTGCTGTTATATCCCACTGATCAATCAGCACTGGCTACAAAAAGGAAATGATACAAACAGGTTATAAGGACACGTCTCTGCCCCTAACTCAGATGCTGTCTTCAATAAATCACAGCATGCTTTGAAATAGTTTAAACTGCAGGGACTCAGTGTGACTGTTAATGCTTCTCTTATAAACCATGCTATTTCTGTTTGATGTTAATTTAGGCACGACTGCAATACCATCAGGGATGACACTAAATCTCAGAGGTCTTTATATCTGGGAAATCAAAGGTCACAGAACATTTTATAGCATGGCTATAATATACATGATGTGAAGTAATTAACTGAACAAATTAAAACCAGAGGATGAAAACTGAAGCTAACAAATATCTTAAACTGATGTGTGTTTATGCTAATTATGACCAGTTTTCCAGTGTTTTCTCAACTCTTACCAGCTGCCATATGTCAAAAAATCACTGCATGTACTAAAGTATTCAGGATTAGAAATTCATCATGATATAGGTCCAGCTGAGTAAATGACAAAATTTCTGGGCTCAGTTGTAATCTAGAAAGGTAATTGAGCCAAAAAGTAGAAAGCCAAGACGTACTGAAGCACTGAGAAAGGTAGGTAAGGATGAAGATACTAATGTGTGGGAATTGGGAAACAATCACAGAAGTAGATAAGCTAGAAGGTTATAACAACTGTAGGGAAGAAGGGAGGGGAAGAGTTGATGATACAAAAATGAAAAAGCAGTAGAAAATATCTTTAACCAAATCATCCTGCAATCTAAAAATGGTTCAGATTTTCTCTGGCCTTCTCGTGACAATATTAAGGTGAGAAAGATTGACACACAGATGTCTCCACACTTTCAAGTCAAAACACATTATGTTGTCAGTATCTAACTGTCAAGGTTCACACGCTTGAACTATATATATAGTGCAAATGGTGCATCCAGAAGACATTAAGCTGCTACATGTTATTTAGCAAGTGATGTGCCTATGCATGAAAAATGAACGAAAAATGCATGAAAAATGAATGTATCAAAATACCATTGTGAAGATCACTATTCTGTAATTGGTCCAAGAAAATGAATTTGAAATCATAATTGCCAGAGATAATTTCAAAGAGGAGTTAATTTTTAAGCCAATACTTTCTCTCTTCTTTTTTTTTTTTTTTCCTTCAAAAATATTTGGTTTTGTTTAAGCTTAAACAAAAGAAGCATAGCCGATTTTTGCGTGAAATAAGGTAATCAGCTAAAGGTTTTTTCTTTTTTATATTGACTCAAGAACATGTTCTGAATGACAATGAGTAGGCACAGGCATGTGTGGGAAGGTAAGGGAGCCCTGACTAGTACAAGCAGGTGGATATTGTCTGTCACAAACCACCTACATGGTGAGGTGTTGGTTTTATTCAGCAAATCCGTCTCGTATTTCTATGAGATTGTTTAAGTTATAGCCTATTTGGAAAGCCAGCAAGAAAACATTTATACTTTTTGTGACCTGTTTAGAACATGCCAAAAGCCACCAATGTTTCACCTATTTCAAAAAAGCCAGAAGACACCAGAGAATTTCTTTCTATTAGCTACTAAAAAAAGCCTTTAGTCACTAGAGATCTAACCTGCTGATTAAAGAACGTGGATGCCACAAGCTATTGCTAAATCTCATAAACTATCCAATACCCCAAAGAATGTATTGAATTCAGTGTAGTCTGGAGGATTAAGTAAGGACCTTAAAATTAAGACAAAAAATACTGCTATAAATATATAACTCACTTTATCTACCTGTCATTGTATACAGATTGGTGGCTGTCCTGATATTGTGTAACTTAATGGGTAGGTAGGTTTTCATTATTTTTCATTTATATCTCAGACTGAGATGCCTGGGGTCATTAGGTATGGTAAAGTATACTTCAGGATTCTTATTAATATTTCCTTTCTACTTCTTGTAGTTTCTATTACCACTCTTGTAAAAATGAAGTGTTATTCATGCATTTAACAAATCAAAGTCCTCAAAATTCAGCATCATAAAAGCAGCAGGAACTATGTAGTAGTAACTCAACTCTAATTTAGTGGGAGTTGGAAAATCATATGGAGAAAATTGCAAAGCTACTTTAGATAAGAAAATGTTAATACTGTGGGAATTATGGAACTGTAACGTTATAATTATTTGAATGGTCTTTCAATGAAAGGATGAAAATTTAAGTGATATAAGTCCCAGATGACCTCATTCTTCTATGATTTTCTCTTAAGATTCTTTAGTGTTTATATAAACAATTAAAAAAAAAAGTTTGTTTGGACAAAATATCTCCAGGTACAAAAATCTATCATCATTTTCAAAAAGCTTAGAAAAATGATGAAATCTGAACACTGTCTAGAAATAGCAAAATAGACAGTAAATATTATATATTTTTTTAATATACTGAAAGAAAGGGTGCTTTCAGGCGCATTTCATGAAAGGCAGTAAACAAGCTACTGCTGACTTGAAGGAGAGTAGGATAGCAGCTGAATAGAGATGGGGAAAATAGTATTTATCACTGTTTCCTGAATACATGCTCAACTTTCTAAGTTAAATCAATGCAGACACACTTCTGTCCTTTAACGCTGTTTTCTACCCATATATGAATCATCACCTCTACTGGAATGGACAAAATTATTTCAAAAAAAATAAAAAATAAAAAAAAATAAAAATCGCATTGGACTTGATGGAACACTCTTAGTCAAAGAAAAGACCCCAGAGTAGATGACTAAACTGACTATCAGATAACACCATTTTACTTATATATTTAAATACATAAGATCATGCCTGCATTATGTCAGAGAAAATCTGCACATGTATATTTGTTGAGCAGTATGTTATCCTTAAATCTAGAGTGAGACATACAGGCATATGCCATAAGTTGGGACAGAAATTAGTCCTTTATTTTCCAGATATGGTGGTTCAAGCAAAAACATTTGTGAAACAGGTTGATGACTATGTAAGCAATTATCATTTGAGTTAGAATAACTTGTGTTAGAAATAAATCACTGCAAGATTTCTAGTTTACCATGAGATGTTTTGCAAGACATCTTGTTACTTGTTCCTAAATTTTCTTTGGTTGATGCAGGAAGATCAGACTGAATGTATTCCCTTTAGAATATATTCACTGTCCCACAGCCACAGATGACTCTTGTTTGGTATACAAATCTTTCCTTCTCCAACATGTTATTTCCTTCTTTACTGTTAAAAATGAGGGATTTATTTTTGCATTACCATCCTACCATATCATGTAGAAACACAAATGCAGGCATAACATAGGCTTGTGTATTCAACCTCATCAATCTATAGGAAAGATGGACATGCTTTGTCTTATTGGTCTATATTAATTTCTGAAATAATGCAGATATCAAGCCAAATTTTCTGAGGAAAACATGAGTGACAGTAAAGGATTATTTGACACTCTATAAGCAAAATCTATTTGTTAATCTCAGGCTTCTATTTTTGAACAGAGCTCAGTATTTCTGTTCTGTTCTGACTAGAGCATTCTACCTCTATTCATGTTAAATATGATCTCACTTAATTTTGGTATTACTTTATGTAAAATAAGTATTATGCAACTTATTCCAAAACCAATGTGGTTTTCATAATATAAACAAATCCACATAGCTTATGTGACTGCTTTTTACTTCTTTTTTAGTTAACCTCAATCAACTATGTAAAAATATCCCAGTTTTAGGTTTGCATAAAAGATACACTAACAGCATTAGGCATTTTTCCCCAACATATTTCCAGTACTCTCTGAAAAGACATAAAAATGCAATAGTACATTTAATACCAAAGATTATTTCTGAATCTGTCAGCTTTTGTTTTCTCTGTTAATGGCAGGCCATTTTATGACAGCTCTGAGTTACATTTGTAATTATTTTTCTTCTTACAGACCTTTTTTTTATCAGTTAATTAATTTTCATATAAATTGCCACATGCTGTCTCAAAGTCTAAAAAAGGATTTTTTTGTTATCGCTGTATTCTTTTGTTTTACAAGGCTTGCCTGGATGCAGGTGGTTCTTCAAGGAGTGTCTGTGTCATAAGGACAAATTATACTTAGGTCAAGTTCGATATTCCAGTGAATCTGATTAGATTCAAAAGGCACCATGAAGCTTCACTAGAAGAAATAAATCTATGTCATCCTTGTGCTGAGTGCTGCAGTCTAGTCGGAGATTTGTCCCTTGATTATAGATTTAACACAAAAAGAATTCAATTGCTTTATTTACTCCCAAGGCCAAATTCTCTAGCTGAGCCACATTGACACACACAGGAGCAGGAGCTTGTTTAGGACATTAAATATGGAAAACACCATCAAGAATGATGCTATTGTAATGTGAAGTCAATATAATATCATTTTCAAAAGTGAACAACAGAAGACAACATCATAAAACAGTGTCTGAGAAGGGCAGAGAGTGCTTTCAGGATGTGTTATGTGCAACCCCCCACATCCACCCCAGTGGATCCCTTGGAGTTAACCCCCCAAACTCTGACTTTCCTGTCCAGAAAGGAAGATAGAAAATGGTAGACATAAAATTCTTTGGTGTAATGTCACCAGGAGAGATCATGGAGTTATGCTAGTAATCTATGTGTTGCTTTGTGCATCTAGCACTCAATTTTGATTATTTTCTGATATAAAATGAATAATTGATAAAGAAAACAGATTGTTTCCTTAAATATCTTTGTATCAGAATTTTTTTTTTGACACCTATCTTTAGATACAATAAACAGAAAGAATGTAAAAAAATACCAACATTTTCTGTGATATGCTGGATTTTACTCTCCTCACAGCTAGATAAGCTTGCAAATTTGAGAAGATGGACACCTATATCATAAAATCAGAGACACTGTTACACTCAAAACCCTCACATAGGCGGAGGGAACACACTTATAAACATTGAATTTATAGTTAGTCCACTTGATGTTTTTGCAGTACAAATTAACTAATAGACTCAATAATAACACAGTTCCAACAGTTATGAAAAGCAATCCCTTCGTAGCATCCAACCCCTCTCTGCAGTTTTTCTTGCCCTGCCAGGGTCCCTGCACAGACAGCCTTGGTTTTCCTCGGAGGGGCCCAGCAGGAGGGAGTGTGCTCTCAGTGGTGGAGTTTCTCCCTCCTCTTTGCTGGGAGGAGCATGACACCTCTGCTTGCTTCCTCCATGGTCTTGGGACCTGCTTGAGTTTATTTTAGTACCTTACCATACTCCACCTACTTCCAGACCAACGCTACATCTGCTGTCATCTTCTAGTAATGTAAAAAATGATATTCAGTGGCCACAGCCCTCACTTCCACTGTAGTCCGATACTTGGCATCATGGTGAGGCTGGAGCAGCACTGAAGGTGCCTGGCACAGTAATACCCTGTGATTAGCAATTGAGCAGGAAATGGGTACCTTTTGACACGAAAATTTTGCAGTCTGTTCTGAGTTCCTTCTTTATTGCAGTGTTCTACCAACTTCTTTTCTGTTACTGACGTTATTAGAGTTTGAGGTACTACCGTGTACCTATTATTACTATAAGCAATCATATGCCAACAGTATGAAGCTATTGAACTTTCATACATGAAACATAAAGAATCAAATATTATATTCCTGGCAATTTAGCATTTTTGCCTATGTTTTTAATGGCAGTAAATCAGAGATATCTGTTGTGTCTGACCTTAGTGTTAAGGCAGAATATGTTTTATCAATTTGCTTGTGAGGCATGAAAACTTTACTGGGATTAAATACACAACACTGTCATGTTTTCTATCATAGTAAAAGTTATTTTTATAAGTTTTGGTCATTTTTAAAAGCTTACTAATAACCGAGCCTTTTTTTTTTTTTTTTTTAATTATGCTAGCAGAGGTTAAACATTTGTATTACCAGATCAGTCATGTATCAATGGTCACACTCTGGAATTATATGTTCCCATGTTGTGATCTCCAATTTAGTCTTCATAGTCTCTCACAGAAAAAAAAAGGATAATTTTAAAATACTTGCATTATGCTATTAAAGAGATGAAAATAAAATACAGACGCAAAACTGTGAATTAATGTTTGATATTTTTAATTAGTAGCTGAATTTCATTAAAATTCGTAGGTAAAGTATGAATGTTTCAAGTATTTTAAACATTACATAGCTCTGCAAAATTTTGTTAAGCAAAGAAAGACACCTTCAAATGAGCACTTCAGGGGTGTAATCACTGTTTCAGAGCTTCGCTAAGTAAGGGATTTAAAGCCAGTGTGCTGATAGGAAAGAGGGCTACTCATTTAATACTTGGGATTAGGCATAGAAAACACTTCTAACATCCAGCCCTGTCACACCTGAGCCCTTCACACATATATGAATATACTTTTTAGTGTTTCGTGAGAATCAAGAAATTAAGAAATAATACAGTATCCCCCTCTGATACTGTTAAAACAATGAGTGACTTTCAGGCTTTTGTTGTTTTGTAATCTTTTGTCAAACTTGGAATAGGCAAGGGGAAGTCCAGTTAAAAGAATTCAACAACTGTAAAGTTAAGAAATGGCACCTGATGAGTCTGGGCTTAATCTTCGCCTGAGCTTCAGGTAAAGATGTCAAAAAGCAGTTTAATTAGGAAAGAGAGTTTTAGGAAAGGTTTTAAGGAGTCTGTGAAAAGATCTTCCTCCTCACACCAGTTAGCCCTCACTGGGTTAGACGTCTTGACAACCGGAAACTTCCTCTGAGACAGGTCTTTCTGAACTAATTGGTGTATACCTAATTCAAAGACTTTGAACAGCATTTGTGTTTGAACATGAAGCCCATCCTTTAGAAAAGGGAATAGAATACTGAAAAGAGTTAAACTGAAATTGTAGCTGATAAATTGTCTTAGGGAGCTATCCACCCAGATAGCAAGGATTCAGACCAGTTTCCCATGTACAGGCACCCAACAACATTTGAGGCTTCCTAAGGTATCAGAGACATCCACATGGGGCTGGCAAATGTAAATCCAGATCTATGAGAGATCCTGTCTTCCCAGCAGGAGCTGCAGGCATGGCAGGATACTCTAGGGCATCTCATATGTGTATAGGCAACTGAATCTTGAGTTATGTATCTACTTTAGGGTTAAATGAATTGTGGACCTCGCTGGCTTTAATGACTTGGGGATCAATTCATATCGATATATATATCAATATCATATATGAATTCATATATCCATATATAGTAGTCTAATGCTACAGGAGACAACCCAGTGTATTCTGCTCCTGGAGTTGTAGAATGGCATGACTCTCCGTCATATTTGCCATGTGGTTGCCTTCTATAACATAAAGTGTTTTGAATTGCACAGATATGTGCATTGAAGCAATTCAGTGGGGCCATTAGAGCACTGTGTCACCTACACATAGACATATGTTTGCACATTTGCGGACAGAGTTAAGCTGGCATTTTTGCCTGTAACCCAAAAAGAAATCTCTGGTTCCAAAAATACCATTCCCCATTACATTGAAATGCATCTGGGATTTTATGCCAAGCAGTACTTCTGATTAAATTTTGCATGATATGTGCATTGCTTGTCTTTTCTACAATAAATGGGAAGAAAATTTAACTTCAATAGATTAATACTTGAAATCATGACAGTATGACATCACTTTGCCTTCAACAGCTGTAAATCTAAGATAAAACACTAAGTAGATTTGAGCAGACACAGTGAGTTAACAGCCATGAAAGACACAGACTGAGTACATTACTTCTGTTCTATTGTTGCACAGCCATTGGTATTGTTCAAGGGCCAATTTGTTTACACATATGTATCTGAGTCTGTATTTCAGGTACGTTCATTTGTCCACTGTGTTTTAACCTAAACTTTGCCACCATTGGCTTCTTGAAGATAACCTTGCCTCATGATATCCTTGAAAAATAATTCCTATGATTCTCATTTGATGACAATAGTTAGGCAATAGCCTCACCCAACTTTAGAGATGGTTGAAGATATTTTGGCTTATTTGAAAATTTTACATCAAGTGTGTACCTTATCTGTGCCTATTTAATGTTGACATCAATTAAGTTAGCACAAAAAGAATAGACACAGAAGCTAGAGATTCCAGTTCAAAGATGCAGCACAGAATTACACATTTAAGCCCTAAGTCCTTGAACATAATGCTGAATTTACTGAGTCAATCGTGAAATTCCCAGAAACCTGAGTGACTAAGACCTAAGTGATTGGTAGCGCTTATTGGAAACTCCTGATGTGCATTTTAGCAATAATATTTCAATAGTTTATATTTGAAATAATGTCAATAACGATCAAGATATTCTCAGAGCAGTGTCATCACTTAAGGTGATGATTATTTTCATATTCTCCTCCTTAAAGTGTCATTTCAGAAAATCCTTTTTTAAGATAAAATTGGACTAACATTTCATCTTAGGAAGTCCTTCTCCAAAACCATTGCATCCAAATGCTAAGTATTTTAAATGAAATGTGAGATAATGGTTTAATCATTTGCTCAGTTAGCAGGATATAGCAAAGTTGCACAGTGTTTCAAACTGAATTCAACCCAAGCAGTTATAATTCTCCTAAAGTATTTCATTTAACACATCTATACAGATGAGAGAAGGCTGAAGACCTGGCCATCTGCATTCTAGTTTGAAACTCCAAGATCATTAGTACTGGTGCTGTCACCCTCAATTCTTTCCACTGTATTACTATCTGTTGTATAGCTTCTGGAGAGGGAGAGGAAACTGACCTCTCCTGACCTTTCTTCCCTTCTGTATCATTTTTACTTATAAGACACATTGTACTTTGACCTTTTCCTTTTTGCTGTCCATAGGACACCAATTTTCTGTTTCAGTTGGCTTGTACAACAAGAGCTTCAGAATTACCTTTTTTTTTTTTAGGTACCAATTTCCTTTTTTTTTTTTTTTTTTTTCTCTCTGTTAAAAAGCCCTCAGTTTTGCCAGCTAACTAGAAGTTGCTGAACTTTGAAACCCAGCCAGGTCAGCTCAACAGAATGTTGTTTAGTTTTCCACTGGACTTCAAGGTATGTGTGTTTTGGTATGTGTTTATGTGCATACATGCATCCATGTATATATGGAAGAAAAAGAGGGCATTAGAGAATGTGCAAGGGAAAGCTATTCTGGTATGCCCAAGATGTCTATTTAATGGCATGCTATTGAATTGGAACCAATTTTTCTCTTTCCCCAATAATTAAAAGTAATTAAGTGTTGAAAGTCAGTAACAATGAATTTAAAGAAGACTTTAATGACTGCAGTACTCTAGCATGGCTCACAGCTAGCTGGTATCATCAGAGCATAGTGCTTTGAAGATGTATTACTCAATTACACTCTCAGAGTGCCATTTCTCTGATGGTTTTGCTCAGTGCTAGCTCACTGGGAAGAACAATCATGAAAAGCCATCTAAAGAAAGATATTTATGCTTGGAAGGCCTTACATAATTGCTGGAAAACTAGGGATATGCTTTGGTTTGGCTGGCCTAAATAGACATCTCCCAATTATACTTGAATTACAGTGATTTGGGTAATGATGTTGTCAACTTGGTGGACCCTTGACCTCTTTTCTGAATGGCATTTATAGTAAAAGGGTTTTTTTTGAAGCACTATTGGGAAGGGGACTTTTGCTAAATTTCTCACAGACTTACAGGCTTCTTTAAAACTGTATTCAAGAGAGCAAGGCAGAGATAATGGATAAAATCAACCAGGATGATTGATACAGGGAGTTTATGTAACCTGTCTGCTTGGAACTGGTAGCCTTATTTTGTTTCTTTGTGAAAGATACCAAAACATCTTTTAAATGTAGTGTTAACAAATATGGTTTTTTTTTTTTTTTTTTTTTTTCCAATGAAAGTTTCAATTGAGGTTTCAATGACTGATGAACATTTATAAATTTGGGGTCATTAAACCTTGAAAAATTTTTGTTCTGACAGAAATGTTAAGTTACTTTGATAAATTATATTTTTATGTTTAAATTTTAGAAGAATACAACAGAAAACGAAAATTAGGGTGAATCATGATATCTACTGAAGAAGTAACATTTAAAATTAGATATCAGAGCAAATCATTTTTACTGTGAATGACTTTAAACAGCTATTGTTTGAATACATTTAATAACATTTCATTATATTCTTTTAACATGCTTTTAATTAAACAAAAATAGATTCTAATTACATCTGAAGATAGCAGACTGGAAAAAAGCAAGCAAGCTGTTCCAGCAAAGCAATGATGACAGTAATTTGAAAACTAACAAGTGGAAAGGTTACATACACTTAAGATCTCACTCCTTGTGTTTTACCAGCTTGAGGCTTTTCTTATTTCTCATGTCACTGTTTTGGGTTGTGGAATGCTTGTGTTGTGGTTTAACCCCAGTTGGCAGCTCAGCACCATCCAGCTGCTCGCTCACTCCCCCAAAGTGGGGTAGGGGAGAGAATTCAAAGTGTAAAACAGAGAAAACTTCTGTATTGAGATAAAAACAGTTTAATAAGTAAAGCAAAAGCTGCACTTGCAAGCAAAGCAAAATAAGGAATTCATTCACTACTTCCCATCGGCAGGCAGATGTTCATCCATTTCCAGAAAAGCAGGGTTCATCACACTTAATGATTACTTGGGAAGACAAACACCATAACTCCAAACATCCTCCCATTCTCCTTCTTTCCACCAGTTTTATTGCTGACCATATGATGTCACATGGTAGGGAATATCCCTTTGGTCAGCCTGGGTCAGCTGTCCTGGCTATGTCTCCTCCCAGCTTCTTGGGCACCGTCAGCCTGCTTGCTGGCAGGGCAGAGTAAGAAACAGAAAAGATCTTGACACTGTACAAGCACTCCTCAGCAATAGCTAAAACATTGGTGTATCTACACTATTTCCATCACAAATCCAAAACATAGCACCATACAAGTGACTATGAAGAAACTTAACTCTATCGCAGCCAAAACCAGGACAGCTTCCTATTATTATATTTCCATATATTATATATATGAAAAGCACTACTGAAATCAGTGAAGATTGTGCCTTAAGAATATTTGGGTCCAACACACAAAAACATTTTTTCTTCTTTCTTCCTTCCATATTCATTTCTCTCTCACACACACATTTTTGAGATTAGTATTTTGTTGTTAATTAAAATAGTCTTGATTGTTCTAAGATCATTTTTATTCACTGAAAGTATAGCTTCGGTGTTAATATCTTTGCAAGGATTACTCCTTACATAGTATTGCTGTTTCCTTTTGATTATTCCTGTATCACTGTATGTAGAAGGCCATATTATGTTGCACATATCTCAGTATCTTCAAATAATTTAACCTCTATAGTATTTTATCACAGCTCCTTTCATATTTCTTCTTCTTTTATTAAATTAAAACTTTCTTAAACTCAGTGAAAGACACTTCATCACAAGAAGATGTTATTTGGAATCAAATCACATTGACGTTACTACACTTCCTAGGCAGAAAGTTGTTGGAAGTTTCTCTGTTAATGGGATTGTGGTGTCATTCTATTAACTCAGGTATCGATAGTATTGATTTCTCCTTCAGGAGATTTTTGTCTTCATCTTCTTTTTTTTTTGTATCATTTATATTTACAGTATGGTTCTTTTGTTTTGGAAGGGGGCTATTCTTTTAATATTTACAAGTCTATTGTGTATAAGTGATGTAAATTATTCTAATTTTTAGGTCACTTCAGAAACTCTATACACATGTATACAAATCAATAAAAAATACATTAGCATATTATAAAGAAGATATATATTTACTTACCATAGTTAGTAAGGGTATAATTTGATCCAAATTATGTTTTACAGAAAGATATGAGCTTATTCTATGGGATTTGAGGTCAGCTGTATTTTAGCTGTTTCATGTCATCGTGTTATCATGATGTTGGGTCGTCTAATGCCTCTATTTATTCTGAAGTTTGTTCTATTTGATCACAGACTGACTTCTTTAAAGGCATTTCCAAAGAATTCATATGAAACCCATTGAAATAATGGTAAATTCTCAAACAATGTGGCATGAGAATGTTGAACATGAGATACAGAAATTATTTATGCAGTCTAAACATGTCCTAATAATTCATCAGTCTAACTATTAAGTAATTTGACTTTTTCAGCTTTCAGAATTTATTTAATCACATAAAATAACAGAAAATGGTGCTTAACTTTCTTTCATATAAATATGTGACCTTATTTTTCTTTATATATATATATATATTTTTTTTTTTTTGTCAAAATTCAGTTCACCTTCAAACCAAAGTGTCTTGGATACCTACATTGCAAATGAGGCAAGTAAAAGAAAGCTGATAATTTCTATTCCTGTCTACATTTGCCAAGTTTTAGCCAAATCTCTTTGCACAGTGTCCAGCACAAAGGGATATTTGCATTGTATGAGACATAACAGCACTAGTTTATTAATTTATAAATATATATATTTATATATACAAAATAATACCAGGCTTAAAATCAGATTTAGAATCTAATTCAAAGTCTAAAATATAGCGTAAGTTAAATGGCTTCCATGTGCAAATTCATTAAGGGAAGTGAAACACGTGTCATAAGAGGTAAACCTCTTATGACAGGAAGTAGAAGAAGGAAGTAGAGAAGGTGGCTCAGGTGGTCCTGTGGTCAACAGTAACCCGTAACCCATCCATACCAAATACAAGAGGAAAAGCTTTATTCCAGTCTTAAGGTTTCCATAGGGCTTGTTTATTCCCTACATAGTCCCACTGTGTACACAAGCAGCTTAAAAGTGAAGCTGGTTAGGAATTTACACCAAGATATTTCTGGGAGAAAATATTAATTTATTGAAACCAAGATTTTGAGGAACAGACAAGGATGGCATTTAATGTTAACCCCCTACAGAGAGGTGAAAAATGTGTGGGCAAATACTGAACTATCATATGGAAAATAGAGTTGCAAAACTATTCTAAATAGTTTTGGAATATCATTTCAGTTTATCACATTCTAGACAGCTGTTTTGAGGGTAAAATTTTAGACGACCTCTTTTCTTCACTTAAAGTATTGGTTTATTTTACTTTCAGCTCTACTTGAAAGCCATTTACAAATCACGATATTTTTTATTGTTATTATTATTATCATCCAGGCATCCACTGATGGATATTTCCAAAATACTGTCTGAACAGTTGCCTCTCAGTTGCCTCTTCAGTGAAATNGATGTTGGGTCGTCTAATGCCTCTATTTATTCTGAAGTTTGTTCTATTTGATCACAGACTGACTTCTTTAAAGGCATTTCCAAAGAATTCATATGAAACCCATTGAAATAATGGTAAATTCTCAAACAATGTGGCATGAGAATGTTGAACATGAGATACAGAAATTATTTATGCAGTCTAAACATGTCCTAATAATTCATCAGTCTAACTATTAAGTAATTTGACTTTTTCAGCTTTCAGAATTTATTTAATCACATAAAATAACAGAAAATGGTGCTTAACTTTCTTTCATATAAATATGTGACCTTATTTTTCTTTATATATATATATATTTTTTTTTTTTTTGTCAAAATTCAGTTCACCTTCAAACCAAAGTGTCTTGGATACCTACAGTGCAAATGAGGCAAGTAAAAGAAAGCTGATAATTTCTATTCCTGTCTACATTTGCCAAGTTTTAGCCAAATCTCTTTGCACAGTGTCCAGCACAAAGGGATATTTGCATTGTATGAGACATAACAGCACTAGTTTATTAATTTATAAATATATATATTTATATATACAAAATAATACCAGGCTTAAAATCAGATTTAGAATCTAATTCAAAGTCTAAAATATAGCGTAAGTTAAATGGCTTCCATGTGCAAATTCATTAAGGGAAGTGAAACACGTGTCATAAGAGGTAAACCTCTTATGACAGGAAGTAGAAGAAGGAAGTAGAGAAGGTGGCTCAGGTGGTCCTGTGGTCAACAGTAACCCGTAACCCATCCATACCAAATACAAGAGGAAAAGCTTTATTCCAGTCTTAAGGTTTCCATAGGGCTTGTTTATTCCCTACATAGTCCCACTGTGTACACAAGCAGCTTAAAAGTGAAGCTGGTTAGGAATTTACACCAAGATATTTCTGGGAGAAAATATTAATTTATTGAAACCAAGATTTTGAGGAACAGACAAGGATGGCATTTAATGTTAACCCCCTACAGAGAGGTGAAAAATGTGTGGGCAAATACTGAACTATCATATGGAAAATAGAGTTGCAAAACTATTCTAAATAGTTTTGGAATATCATTTCAGTTTATCACATTCTAGACAGCTGTTTTGAGGGTAAAATTTTAGACGACCTCTTTTCTTCACTTAAAGTATTGGTTTATTTTACTTTCAGCTCTACTTGAAAGCCATTTACAAATCACGATATTTTTTATTGTTATTATTATTATCATCCAGGCATCCACTGATGGATATTTCCAAAATACTGTCTGAACAGTTGCCTCTCAGTTGCCTCTTCAGTGAAATTTTGATACCATTCATACTTTATTTTTTTCTTTCCAGTGAGAAACCTGCAGAGTGTAATGTCAATGTCCACAACAGTGTAGAAGCTTCCTGCACCACAGAAAAAATGCACTGAGGATTATCTGGGGAAAGTATGCTCTCACTAGACTATATGAAGATTCAATAAACATTTCCCAATCTCTGCAAATTTGTGAAATTGATTCGTTTTATTGATTATGTTAATGCAATACAAACTTTTGGAAAGATTTGGTGTATACTACAGTCTTTAGGTCTTTCAAAGCATTCCTACTCTCTATAGATCTCCTATGCAGCATCTGATTTTGGATTATTTTTTCCCAGATGTAAAACACTGCATTTTTCTAGGCTGAATCTTCTTTTTTCCTAACCATATTTCTACCATCACTTGCTAAATTGGTCCAACTGCTTCTCTAGAAAATAGATGGTTTCTTTATACACTATCCTTTCCATATGTAGCATTTGAATAAAGGACAAGCAAAAATGAGCAATGATTTTTTGATGTTATACTAAAATATGTCTCTGTTAGAGGCTTATGAAAACATTTTGAAGTTGTAAACATATTTGATGAGAATTAATGAACCAAAAATTGAAATAATGCTTTTAAAATTTTTAACATGGCTCCTTGTAAAAAGGAATAGTAAATACATTTGTTGCCTAGTTTTATCAACAGTATAGACTATATAAATCCTGTGGGGGAAAAAAAATGCAGAATAGAAGTTGTTGGGATAACTTATAATGATGAGAATGTATTTCTCTTATACAGTGATATGAAGTTCACAGTTAAATAGGCATAAATGGCAAATTGCAAGACCATGCATTCAGAAAAAAGACTACTAATTGCATCTAGAACAGAGGTACTAAATTGTTGCTGTAGATCTGCTTCTTACTTTCTACTGTAGGTGTGGAGATCCCACATTACAATCATGTTGTGTAGCTGAAAAGCAAGGCTATACTAGCAAGAAGGCTTATGGGTAATTCACTACCCTTTGTACAGGGAGAAATAAACCACATAGGCATAGGCTTATATCTTTGAGTGACCAATATGTCATAAAGATTTTGCACCTTCCAGGCACATAAACATTTAAAAGTGTAGTTCATAAAATCAGACAGGTTGGCCACCTCTGGCCTAGCAAATGGAAATATATCTTGAAAGGGCTTGAAAGTGCACCCTAGAATTTATATGTCTTTTTGCTTCTTTATACAGCATGGGTAAGACCTACTGGAATATTAAAAGTTGCCAGGTTCTATTGCCTCTGAAAGAAAATAGAATTGATGACTATAAAGTTGGAAAATGAGCCTATGATATATGGCTTACACACCTGATGTCACTCAGGTTGATGAAGTACATTGATTTGTGACTTGATCGTTATAAAACCATAGCTACACATGGCAAAGGTACAATAGTGCTGAGCTTCCTGATGAAGATATAACACCATGCTGTGGGTGGTCAAACATAATCATGAAAAAGGCACAAATTCTTAGCTGTGGTATTAGTGCAATTAGCTATTTACACAGATCGGTATTTATGATAAGCTCTAAAACACGATTCTGTCAAATTAACTTTATTCTTTCTGGAGCCATTAAAAGAACTTTGTTCATGGAGTCTGAATGCTCACTTTAATCTCTCCTGGCTGGGGAATTTACGTAGCTGTGAATATTCCCTTTCATAGCAGACCAGGGACACAATGGGTTGCTCAAGTTATTTGTGATACTATCACAATAGATACAGTTCTTTCTACCTGCTGGTTAAACAACTGGTTAAGCTGCTGGTCAAGCATTATTCTGTAGTGTTTCATCTTCAGTCATTGGAAAGGGTAATGGCCAGATACATTCTCTTGTTGTTGATTGATTTTGTGTTTTCCTCAAGTACTAGGAAGCAGAAGGAGGTGATGGTGAGGATTCAGAAAAAGTGGCCTTATGGCTCTATGTTGCTAGAGTATCTGTTTTTCTAAATGACAATGTGATTTGTATGCTTACATACAGACACAGAACTGGAAATAAGCTTTTCCTGAGATTTACCATGACTTTGAGAATACATTCATTTCATTCCATAATGGTAAGAAATACTTTTCACCTGATACATATATATTATTTTTTTTTCCTGACAGTAAACATTCCCCTTTCCACCAGGTTAGTGCTGTTTGCAGTTCACTGATTGATCATTAATACATTCTCTATTTTATTGTTTGCTTATATGGTTGCACTGTTTAAAAAATGAAACACTTTAATACGTAAAATATTTCTCACTTTTTTTTTTTTTTTTCACATAAGCTATAAATAAAATGAAGTTGGCTGAATTTCAGGTTAAGAGATACTGCAACAGAAACAATATGTGTAATTCTTCTTCAGCCATATAAGAATAAGTGTCAAGCATACTTTGAAAGATTAATACTTTTATAGTAATAATCCCAGGTATCAAACCACAGATATCTGATCAAAAATACAATTTTCTTTGTCCTTACACTTGCTATGAAGACGAAAAAAATCTTTGCTGGTACTTGCACTTTTCCAGGCAAATAACAGCTTAGAGCCCTCAGAGCTATATAGTATCTGTGACGTTATTTTTCAAACCTAATTTCTAAAACAATTGACTTGTCCAACCATTATTCTTTCATGCAGTGGCAAACATCTGACATTACTTATCTAAGAATTTTTTCTTTAAGTCAAATGTACTGCTGTCAACTTCTTAGTCAATCAATGTTATAGTATATTAAAAAAAAAAAATCTATCCTCTTTTTCAGGGTTTTCTCTGATTTAATGTATGGAATTTTATTGTTCAGTCCAAACAGAAAAATTGTAGTTTTGTTGGAAGAATATGATTTAGCAGCTAATCATTATATGGAATATATCTTCCCAGTTGAAAACATAATCTATTCAAGATCATGAATAAATGCCTGGATGATGTAGATGAAATAGGATTACTTCTACTGGTTTCCAACAACAACAACAAAACAAAAAACAAACAAAAAACAAAAAAAGCAAACATTAGGTGGATTGGAACAACAATCATGATTCTATGTAAATACAATATTTAACATCTTAATACAAAGTCAAGCATTTAAAACAAAATGTACTCCAAGATTAATATATATTTATATATATTTCTAATTCTCTCTGTTTTGTGCGAGTACATGCTTTTATAATATGGAATAGGAATAAGCAGGAATGCCTGGGCAAAGATTAGTTAGCTCTATGAACTGTTCAGTGAGCAATTTAGTCTTTTTTTTTT
>VXAA01007090.1:165771-177639 GCA_013399115.1 Anseranas semipalmata | reverse complement strand
TTTTTTTTTTTTTAATTTTTAGAAATTATTCATCAAAAGAATTACTTCAAAAACGTTCATTATTCATAACTGACAACTAACTCTATGCTTACTCATTTCAGTCTATTGATTGTTACACTGTGTTTTAAAAGAGCTAATATTCGTATACCACAAAGTAATATGGTGAACCATGACCCTTTTTAGGTGTATGTATTATTGTTGCAGTCTCTGGTTGCAGAAAATTATCTTGGGATTATCAGGCAATTTATTTACCAGCAGTGGAAGTACTTACCTGAACTGCAGAGAATTGTTTCTGCTCCCTGCTCTGATCACAATATAATTTATAAACAGGAAACAAATCAAAGTAACTGTAAGATGTTTACACTATCTCTTCTGTCAAGGATCTTTGAACAAATATATTTTAAAAAGTATCTGCAAGATTTTCTTTCAGACAGTATTCTCACAGATACAAAATATCTCAGAAAGAAGTATTTGTGGAAACTAATAACAATGGTTATAAACAATGTCAGAATATTTTTGTTGTTGTTGTTTGAAATCTAACACATACTTGGAGATCCCTTTTGTAAGAGTCTTAGTTTTGGCAGTCATTTATCATAACTGCATTATCCCAACTATTAACTGTTGTTCTGTGTTCTTAGTGTATTTACAATATTTATAAAGACCTTTATCTTCTCTACAAGAATTTATTCTGTTAGAACATGACCTTGGGAGGAAAATTAACCAACATGTTGTTGTTCAAAACTTTCTAAGCAGTGCAGACAAAGGCAAAGCTGAATTTACAATGTTATCAGCTAGTGATGATTTATACAGTTGGAATGTTGGAGAGTGACTTTTTACTTGGGCAGATAATGATAGAACAAGGGGAAATAGTTTTAAACTAAAAGAGGGGAGATTTAGATCAGATGTTAGGAGGAAATTCTACACTCTGAGTGTGGTGAGGCACCACCCTTTTCTGAGTCACCCCTCTTCTGAGGGGAACAGGTTGTCCAGAGAAGTTGTGGGTGCCCCATACCTGGAGGTGTTCAAGGCCAGGTTGGATGGGGCCCTGATCTAATGGGTGACATACCTGCTCATGGCAGGGGTTTGGAACTGGATGATCTTTAAGGTCCCTTCCAACCCAAGCCATTCTATAATTCTATGAATGTTAAAGCGTGGGATATATAGCATACTGATTTTCATTGTTACATACACACACACACACACAAAAGAATCCAAAACCTTAAATAAAAATGACTATAATAATCTTTCCTTTTGATACTATTTGATAAAAATGTTTCTTCCAACTCAAGAAGGGTCATTCTCTAAATACTTTTATAGAATTACATTACTGCCATAACACTTTAACAGAGAAAGAACAAAGGAAAAGAATGAGAGGTGTTAACCAGCTTTTTTTGTTGTTGTTGTTTAAATATTATTTTCCCTTCCTTTTCCTGCTAAAAATGTTTTCAATAATAAATAATAAAAAAAAAGATGCACATCTCCATTTGTCCTTCATATACAAGGTGAGAGACACTCTGAGGAAAGCAAAATTGTGCAGCAAACAATGAAAGAAGTATAAAAGGTATAAGAACTTGGAATAAGGTTAGCAGGTGTGGCTTGCTTATCTAGTAAAATAGATTTGAAAAACAGAAATTACAGTCTTAAAAGTGAAACCTGCCGATGTGCTACTCCTTGACTTACAGAAAAAAAAAAATAAATGTTGACATTCCATTTCTACTTTTCTACTTGTCTTCATGTATTTCAACATTGAAATTTTTGTATCAATTCTTATACTGTAATATTTTTAAGTTTTGAGAGATGGTTCACCTGAATGATTATATATATCCCAAGGAATGGCTGTTCTTTTTCTGTTTTGATGCCATCCATCAATGACCTAGAGTGCTATAAAAGTGAAATGTCAACATAACAAATTATGCTCAAATTTGTTTGTAACAAATAATTACATTGTTACAAATAATTAATCCAAAATATCTCTGGGAGTTACCAGTCTCTGTACTGACTTAATGGCTGTGAGCTAAGTGCTAGTAACTATATGCATATTCCTAGTTTAGTGCAAATTGAAACAGTATAAACATTACAATTAGCAATTTAAGCTAATTGAAATGTAAAAGGAGAAAAGTAGTGCCTACTATTTGTCAAAATAACCTTTTTCTCTTTCACCAAAAGGTTAGATTTGCAATGAATAATGTTGCAGTACTGAGCATCACTGGATTTTTCATTCTTCCCATGCTCTAAACAAGTGTTCACTCCATCCAAATCCAAACTCTGGTACCTGAAGTGCCAATGATACAAGGATATTAAGGATATTAAGGATAATTCTTTCCATGTTACAGTCTTCCTTGGATTGGCCAAGCATGGTAGAGACAATGGTAGACAGGGTTGCACAGGCACTCTCAAAGTGTTTGCTAAAGATAATAATTTAGTGTGATCTTTTGAATGGAATAATGGTCGTGTGGGAGACTTAATGTCTTGAATAGGATGGTTAGTCACTGTCTGGAAGGTACAGGAATCTCCACTTCAAGAATCCTTCCAGTGGCATCTTCAGCTGCATCAGATGAGACTCACCAAACTGCTTTTTAGATCATTTCTTATACTCTGTTGAGCCATGGTTGTGTAAGACTACTCCAGCACATGCATGATCCACCACCACTGATGATATCAAGTTATATAAAAACATCCCCTAACACATTTATGCACAAAAGACTGTCATACGTGACTATTCCTGAACCTAAAGGAAGTTTCTACTGATGATTTTCTATTTAAAATTATCTGTGTACAGCCTAGTCTATTCAACAGCAGGAACTGCCTGAAAGACTCTCATGGACAGCCAGATTCTCTGTCTAGGATGTTAACTACCACACTGGAAACATACAAATAGTAATTACCAATTAGCAAACAAAATGGGCTGCCTGGGGGACTTTCTGGGACCATCCCAAATTCCAACCTGTTGAGGATCCACCAATCAGTCAAATGCTTTGTTGTGAAGGCACTGGAAATTCTGGCTATCACCTTGTCTTCTGTGACCTCTTCACTCAAATCAGTATGTTGAGAGCCACACATCTGGGGAACTCCTGGGCCACCAGGTGAATTAATGACTAATTGTACTGAGTATGTACATGGGGGAAAAAAAAAAAAAAGATATCCCAGATCCACCACAGTTATAACTGTAGAAGAATCTTGACCTTCATCCTTATATCACATTTATTAATTAAATTCTGTAGATATTGCTAAAGTAGGAAACAATATACTTGAAACATATTTCTCTTAACTACACGGCCACATTTTTCTCTGCAAAAGTAAATAATAAACAAACAGGCAAACAAAACCCACACCACTTCTGGCACAGTAATAGTTGAGAACACAGCTATTTGTCTTTTTCTTTTGCAGCTGGAGTTTGAAAAATATTACTCACTTGTTCAATTTCTATTTTATTAATAAATAATTGAAACATCGTTTATGATGAAATTATCTGTGATTTTAAGATACTAGAAAGCAGAAAAACTAAAAATGGTGAGAGGATTTTTTTTTTCAAAAGAAGTATTTAACAACAATAACAAAACCAAAGTGTTGTCTGAATGCTGTAATCTACCCTTAGAAGAAATCATTCGCAGTTAACAATGTTGATGAAATTATGGACTATTACTTCAATACCAAAAAAGGTTGTAATTTCCAGCACCTGAAGACTAATTTCCTCGTTACTTTGTATAATTTTGATTCATTTAATCCCCTTCTCTCAGGCTACCTTTCTAATATATATACTAACATATAGAAAAATAAGGTCACTTTAATAATTCTTCCCCCTTTTATTTTTTATTTTTTGCCTGAGGTCATTATGCCCAAATATGTGAGAATAAGCTTGAACACATTAAACAAAGAAAGAAAGAAACCTTAAAGTAAGCATAAATAAACAAAATAAAAATGAGTCATTTGGATTAAAAATACAGTAAAATCTTCAAGTAAGAATACAGCTGTAGATTTCTTAGTCATATTGTTGTTAGTAAATTCTGGTAGTGAGTGTGGCATCTTTGTACAAATAATACAGTTGGTGTCATCGTATGAAAATGCTTGATATCTGTTTTGTTTTGTTTTTGTGAAATAAGCCATCTGTTGTCCTTACTGACATGGACCTTTCCCAGATTAAAAGCAACCAAGACTCGTTAACCGAAAGTGTCAATGTACACGGAGAGCCTTAAGAAAAATAAGGAGAGGGAGGGTATTTGAAACCTATGAGAAGCAATAAACCTGTTTGTTAGTACAGCAAAAATATAGGAGTGGGGGATCCGTAAGCATGGGAAGAAGTCAAGAAATGCACAGGCTCCCATTCGATCAGGAGTGGATGTACTTTATTTTTCAATAAACCACCATTATGCAAATTGACTTCCATATAACACCATGCAAAACACTTCTGCCCTCCTCTCCAGTACTGAGTGCCATGACCAACTCTCTTTGAGAATCTCCTAAAGATATCCCTACACTTTTAATGAACAGGCAGGCTCATAATAAGAGGGAAGGTTAAGAAACAATGGAATAACTTCATGAAAAGGAGAGGTTGTGTAAACTGTGGGACAAGTGAAGGGGAAGGACTGCAGTGCCAAAGAGAAACTTGGTCTGTCATAGGGGAAAAAGTGAGCTACATGCAGCTTGACACAGCCAAGCAGGGGGGAATGGAGTTTTGACAGACCCAAACTCCAAACAACAGTGAGGCGTGGTGTGAACACAGAACTACAGTGCTTGTAGTTTTGACAGAACCATGATATTTAAGTCAAGAACCTTTGAGGTTTAACAAAAGCGAGTGTAGAGTCCTGCACCTGGGAAGGAACAACCAGATGTATCAGTACAGGCTGGGGGATGACCTGCTGGAGAGGAGCTCTGCGGAGAAGGACCTGGGGGTCCTGGTGGACAACAGGTTGGCCTTGAGCCAGCAGTGCGCCCCGGTGGCCAAGAAGGCCAATGGGATCCTGGGGTGCATTAAAAGGAGCGTGGCCAGCAGGTCAAGGGAGGTGATCCTCCCCCTCTACTCTGCCCTGGTGAGACCGCATCTGGAATATTGTGTCCAGTTCTGGGCCCCTCAGTTCAAGAGGGACAGGGAACTGCTTGAGAGAGTCCAGTGCAGAGCCACAAAGATGATTAAGGGAGTGGAGCATCTCCCTTATGAGGAAAGGCTAAGGGAGCTGGGTCTCTTTAGCTTGGAGAAGAGGATACTGCTGGGTGACCTCATTAATGTTTATAAATATGTAAGGGGGGAGTGTCAGGAGGATGGAGCCAGGCTATTCTCAGTGACATCCAATGATAAGACAAGGGGCAATGGGTACAAGCTGGAACATAGGAGGTTCCACTTAAATATGAGAAGTAACTTCTTCACAGTGAGGGTGACGGAGCACTGGAACAGGCTACCCAGAGAGGTTGTGGAGTCTCCTTCTCTGGAGACATTCAAAACCCACCTGGATGCCTTCCTGCGTGACCTGATCTAGGTGTTCCTGCTCCGGCAGGGGGATTGGATTAGATGATCTTTCAAGGTCCCTTCCAATCCCTAATGTTCTGTGAATCTGTGAATCTGTGAACCTGTCAATCAGAGTACCAATAAGCCCTGGGTGCACCTGTTGATTGGAAATACTGTAAGGCTCTTCACTATGAATGTCAACCACATATGTTTTCTATCCTAGTGAACCTTTCCCACACAAGTGTGTAATAACTATTGTGGGGTGTGATGAAGGTATGAATGACTTTGACCATATAGGTGATGGGTGATGGGTACATTCATATGTAACCTTGGCACGGGTTACACTAGGCTGCAAGCACTGTGTGTATTTTACTTTTTGTAGTTACCAGTTTTTAATTTTGTTGCAATAATTTACATAATTTTATATAAGTTTTAAATGTCTGTATTTAAAAAACAATAATTATTCATATATTAAGAGAGAAACACAATAAGATCTTCTGTGACAAGCTATGTGAAACCTGAGAGTAGCAGTTGATTCTGCTTACAAAAATCATTAAGTATAAATGACGAGAAGTGTTCACCTACTCCTGAAAAATTTCTTTAGGCTTCGTACGGAGAAGGGTTCATCTTTTCTTACCATGGGGAACTACATAAAAGCTAAAAACTTACCTGGGCTTAAATAATGTTCTGACAAATTAAGGAAATGAAGAGAAACATCGCATTTTGATTGCTATAGGGCATATACTTAATCAAAGCATTCATGTGTCAAGCCGAGCTTAAAGGCTAATGTGCGATAATTTCTAAGTTTCAAATGTAAATTAGAATAAACATATTAGGATACATAAGCTTCCAGCAATTCCAAAACCTACTTATTTTTTCTCTCATCTCCCTGAACAATCCCTGAACAGATACGTAAATCTCTAAAAATGAAGCTTAATGCTAAATACAGGAAGAAATTCAAAGTTTAAAATCTGTGAATAGTATTTGCACTTGGAATGAATTGTTCTCTTGATACAACATATGACATTCATCCTGAAAGTTAAGCTTCTGCACAAGTCTTTGTAGGCAGAATGTATTAGAGTAGACTGTACTTGTCGATTAGAAGTCCATGGAATTTTAAGACAATTGTTTTTTTACTAAGCTATTACAGTCACTGAAAAAGAGAGCCATAATAGGCACTTTCCCAGACTGAGTTGGTTTGTCTGAGAAGAATTTTAATTATTTCATCATTTATGAAATGGTCATCTTTATAGATGCTACAGAAGTGGTGGAACACTGAACTGCAACTTTTTTAAATTGAAAGCTGGTTATAAAAATTTTAGCCAAGCTATTTGGGAAGTGCAGTACATTGCCTTTATACATGTCAAGGAACTGTTCCAAAATCTAAAATAACTTGTTATTCAAGCAAATAAGATATTTTAAAAAAATGTTTTGAAATATTTTTTCTTTTTTTTCTTCTTTTTTTTTTTTTTAATTTGTATTAAAAGATTGTTCAAGATTAAAAAAATGAAACTAAATATTAATTTTTTGACAAATATTTATACACACAAACTTTTTTGTAGGTACATAGTATATACAGAGAGAGAGAGAGAAAGAGAGAGAAGAAAGATTTTGATATTTTTGTTCAGAATTAAGCCAGTTTCCAACATTATAAAATCCTTTCAGAAATAGAATGTGTATGTTGTGTTGGACACAGCTCTGAAATAAGCAGGCCCAACCTGATGGAACTTGGGAGGGTCTGTCTGAAAAGTTATGTGATAAAAATATTCATGTAGAAAGGTTGCAGTCATACTCCCTAGAGTCCACAATCTAAGTCAGCTCTCATCTGTCTGGATGAGCTGAGGAGACAACTGAAAAAATTGCTAATATCCTGTGATCTAGGGTTGTGTACAGTGGGGAAGAAGCTGAAGTCTTTTTTGCATCTTAGTAATACAACCCCAGCTATCTTTTGACAGTTTTAATAACCGTGCTTTTGCATACTCCAAAATCAATCTCTTGCATTTGAGCTTGTGTAGGACACCTAAGGATTTTAAATTGTCATATTTAATTTCTGAAGAAAGAATTGGCACCAGATGTTAATAAATTTAAAAGTGACTACAACTATTGAAATGACAGAAATAGAACACTATTCAATTCAAAACACCTAAAAAACATGATGAAGTGACACTTTCTTCATAAGAGAACTCAGAAAAGCTAATACACCAAAATAATTGAATACAGTTTGAAAATATGTCAACAGTTACAGGTAGCTCATAAACCTCTAAGGACCTGAATAAAGTTTTGCTCAACTGTGCCTGAGAAAAAAAAGTGAAATTCAGCCACATCAAGACATTTTTAATGACTTCTAGGAGAGTAAAACATCTAAGAACAATAGGTCTCCCCTGAATTCATAGCTGATGTGACTTCAAGAGAGTGTGTTTTTTCTGATACTAAATTTAAACAGTATGGCATTTTCACTGTCTCATGCAGTCAATGTGTGTAACTCCTTCTCATGATTTTAATCTTTTCTCTTAACCCCCCAACAATGTCTTCTTCAGTGAAAGGCCTGGTGCAATGCCCACTGAGGTCATCAGACACCAACTAACTTCCTTGGATTTTGGTCCAATTAAGAGCTTTACCTTTGTGCATTGAAGTGCCATTCAGTAGACACCTTCTCCTGAGACACTTTAGTAAAACAGTTTCTAATGTTTATTTTCGATGCTCTCTGGAACTTCATCCTTCCATATCTATCTACTATCTTCTCTTATCACAGTTTCTGTCCACTGGTTACATAAGGATATTAATGATGATATCCTGATTATCATCTGCCACCAAAAATTTTTAAACAAACTTTCATTAATCCTGCACAAAATTGCCTTCTAATTTAAATCACTCACAGAACAGGGTAACTGTAATGTCTTATGACTATTATTTCTAGCACAGTTTAACCTGTAAAAAAAGAAAATCGTGGCTAACTTTGCTGACTGACATTTCAAGTTGTAATGAACAATAGAAGAATAACTCTAGTAGTAGAATATCCCTGATCATTTTGTCATTAATCTTAAATTGTCAGCACTAACTACACAGCTTTTTTTCTCTGTGCCTTGCTTCACTGGGACTCTGTTAAAAGGGACACATTTTTGAGGAACAATTTAATCTCAGTTTCCAGAAGTCTTTCTGTGTGAGATGGACCGGGCCCTTTAATTTCATGTACCATCACAGGGTGACTGCAAACTACCACAGACCCTTTCCCACTCTGTGGTGGGACCCTGAGGCAGACAAGTACTATTTGCCTGGGTTCAGTGATATGTACATACAGGCAGCTAAGAACAGGCTGCTGCTGCCACCAGATCTGCTCTCACTTCCCACTGACTCCTGAACCACTGGTGAACTGCTGGCTGAAGACTCATGTAGAACCATAACTTATGTAGACTTAAGTAGAACATGTAGGAAGTTCAATAAAGAATCAACCCATTCTGCAAGAAACCATTCACTGTCTTTCTCAAATGAAACCATGAATCCTTAGTAGAAAGCTGCAGCCTTAATTATAGTGGGCTGAGCTACACCTGTTAACTGTGTGCTTGTTAGTAGGCTCATAAATTTGCAAGTAAAATCTAACTACTTCTATATTATTTATTCATATGCAAGTGAGTGCATTTCACCTCATATTTGCTCAGAGCCGACTCAGATGCACGCAGCAGCTCAGCTGACCTAAGATGATTTAACTTTGTGCCAGAGCCCTCAAATAGAATTGTCCAACACAGAAAAAAGTAAAAGAGGTAAGCAGTCTCCTAAAAACACAATGTTTGTGAGCATATCAGCAAGCTCCTGCAAAACCCCATCAACTTAAGCAAGGTCCTGAGAAGATTTAAGCTTCTGTCCTAAAACAGGTTTTGGAAATGGAAAATCTATGTTCATCACAGTTCAGTTGTTTAAGCCAGTACTTTTATTTGGTGGTATTGTATATGTAGTCAGAAGATTAAACACTGTAAGTTTCCTATGCTTATTTGAAGAGATAAATGAATAAATTTTGGGTCACTTAAGTCTCTTTTTCATATGGCTTTCTGCTAAGAGAAGGCTCTACACTAGCACAAGACCTTTTATTGATTTATCCTGGAACTGCACCCTTGCTTTCAGCTGAGCTCAAGATAAAGCAGAGGTTTTCTTCTGAAAAGAAAATGCACAGGAATCTATTTAATTCACTAAGGTCATAAGCTCACCATACGTGGCTGAACAGTGGATATATATATATATATATATATATATATACACTTTCTTTTTTTTTTCAAAGTAGATTGGGCTTAGAGCTAGGCTAGTGATTATGCATCTTCTTAATCACAGGTGAAGAAGTATTTCAAGCTGGGAATCATGCCTTTATACCTACAATTGTGTAGTGTTTTTCCTGTCAATGTTCCCACTCATCTCCTAGACTGGCATGGTGCCTTCTCACAGATTAATTGAGAGGTTGCTGAATAGCATAGGTGCCAGTCAGTTATGTGTTTATGAAAGCAATCTGCATTTTAGTATAGGTGCTGAGTCATTCTAAAGAGCTTATCTCTGGGTGTGATACCAGAACAGGCACCCAGTGACCCTTTTGAGCCTGCAAACTTTGATATTTATTTTAAAAGAGTCACCTTGAATACCTTAAGAAAGGTCAATATAAATGTCAGAGAAATAAGCAGAGACAATCAAAATGATTATATTCTTGGCTTTGACTTTGCAGTAGAATATCAAAGAACAGATTTTAAAAGTTACTACTATTTGTAAGAAAATATATTTATCATTGTCATGACAATACTTAATCAGAAACTGAAATGATTTAAATTACAGATTTAAATAAGTGCCAAATGTACCAGCCCAAGAACTGGAATTGTTAAAAATAAGTGATAGTTAGATTTTTTTTTTTTTTTTTGCATTTGTTGTATAATTTTTTCAGTCAGGTTAAGAGGTGATTGGAGCAAACAGTGGAACTTCATAAAGCACTATTCAAAGTTAACAATTAGTACTATTCAAGAATACTTCATAATTGGGAGGGTAAAATATATTGTGGTCTGATTTTTAGAACATTTTGATTTTGATAAGCATCACAAAAGATCTATTGGGCTATTGCATAAGTGATATTGTCTTTTGAAACTAGATTTAATATGGGAATTAAAGATCATGCAATGCACATGGGAAGAAACAGACTGCAGCCAAGGCATGATCTATTACATTGTAACAGCTGAACAAAAATTAGAATGTGTTTGGTTGAAAGCAGCAGAAAAGGTTTGTATTTTTTTAAATATGAAGACATATTTCATTTTATTAATTATTTCTGTCTTTATACAGCTCTTTAATCTTTGAACTTTGACTAATAAATCTGTGGTGTAATTCTGCTTCCTGGCATGGAAATACTGTCCTTTGAAATGACTTGTTCTCTGGTAAGATGAACCAAGTTATTTACTGAGCTGTTTGGGCTAGATTTTGGTAGGATGATCCAGCAGAACTACAGATAAGAGGCAAGATGAGAAGTCACATCATCTATTCTGCATGCCTGAATTAGAGTGCAAATTCTTGCTTATGATACTAAAAATGTCCTAAAAGTTCCCAACAATGTTGTTATTGTTAATGGAGAAAAAAAAAATTCTCTTTCTCTTCTGTGTGGTGGTTTCACACGGACGGTGAGCTAAACTCCACCACACCGCTCTCTCACCCTTCCTAAAAGGAAGGAGGGGAGGGAGGGGAGTGAAAATATGATTGAAAAAAATAGCTCATGGGTTGAAATAAGGATAATTTAATTAAAGGAAAAAGAAGGAGAAAACAAACAAACAAAGGCCACATGGAAGCAAAGAGAGAAAAAAAATATTGTCTACTTCCCATCAGCAAGTGATATTCAGCCACATCCTGGGAAGCAGGACTTTGATACACATAGCAGTTGTCTGGGAGGACAGACATCTTCATAACGAGAGCCCCCTCTCTCCTTCCCCTTTCCCAGCTTTTATTGCTGAGTGTGACACCATATGGTATGGAATATCCCTTTGGTCACTTTAGGTCAGCTGTCCTGGTGATGTCCCCTCCTGACTTCTTGCCCACCCCCAGCCAGGAGGGTGTACTGGCTCTGGGGGGTCTGGAGAGAGTCTTGGTGCTGTGCCAGCACTGCTCAGCAAAACATTGGTGTGATATCAGGGCTGTTCTAGCTACAAGTGCAGAGCACAGCAGTATATGGGCCACTGCAGGGAAAGTTAACTCCATCCCAGCCACACCCAGTACATTCCATTTACCTTAATCTCCTGTTTCCACAGCACTGATTCTTCTAGGATTTAAGGGCCAACGTCTTTCCCATATTTTTCACCACAGTTTTTGTCCAATTGAATATTTTAACACCTAAATACCAAAGACTTAGATGCCCAAATCTAACATTATAATGTTGAAAATCCCTGCTTATCAGTTTCATAATTTGTTTCCTTTTT
>VXAA01007090.1:71902-144985 GCA_013399115.1 Anseranas semipalmata | reverse complement strand
AAAATTCCTTGAGGGGAGAGAAAACAAAAGAGCTATCAACTGCGTAACAAAGTGACTGACCAAAGGTAGCTCCAGAGCTGCTAGCACAAACTACCCAGGGAGCTTGCCAACCAGTCAAATGGTACTGCTGGAAGAGAAGTCTTTCCTGGCTTAGCAGCTGTGTTCTATGGTTCAAAGGAACAGAGTAAAAAAGCTTCAGTCTGATAAGAAAAATGTTATCTTTCCAAGATACTTTACCTAATTAGGAAAAAAATAGAAAAGCAGTCTGAACATATTGTTCAGGGAAGTAGTAGTGCATCAGTTTTCAAATAGCTACAGAAGTCTCTTTTGGGGGGTACAGAATAAATGTGCTTTTCTCAGGTGACAGATGTTGTAATAAAACATACAGAAGCTGAGAGTGAAACGACATCCTATTGCTACTGGGAATAGATTCCGTAAAAAGACCTTTTAAAGCTATTATTTTTTTGTTTGTAAACTGTCACTTTACCTCTTGATTTTGGGGTGATAAACGTGGTGAAAACCTTTCCTTTCCAAACCTTTCAAGTCAAGGTGTTTTCATACCCTGACATAAGCTATTGAACCATTCACAGTTCATGAAACACTGTGACATGACTGATAACACTCAATATAACCTGTCGTAGTTCAAAAGCCTGTAGTAAATGAAAAGAAGGAAGAAAAACACACTTTACTTAAAAACTATGTTAAAGTTCTGTTTAAAAGGATTACAATGCCCCTTAAGAACGTACATGGTAAACACCCCATATCAGATACCATATATAAACTGTCTTCATTAAGATTCACTAATCCAATCTGAATTTAATTAATGAAGAATAAAACATCAAGCCAAAAGGCAAATAGGCTTTTCTACATTAAGTGAGCATCTCAAGACTAAAGGATGCCCCATATAGGCTCTAATGTGAACGGTAAATTGAGATTATCTCACTGAATAAGAAATATATATATATATTATTTAGGCATACTTAACTAGTAGCTGCCAATTCTGTATGAATTCCCAAATTATTTCTTAACAAAATAATACTTTTGTTGGTTCTTTTTCCTGTTGCATGCACAGATCTTTGCCTCAGAAGGGGTGACAAGTCAATTGAGAGCGCATGGTTAAGAACAACTGGTGACACTATGGTATGTATTTGCTGCAGACTATCTGTTAAAGGTGAATAATTTAGATGAAGCCATTTTAAATAGATAGAGGAAACCTTATGCTTGCAAGCTATCTTTCACGTAGGAAGCTCCAAACACTGCTGGAATGAAAGAGTGGCAGGTACAGCAATCCAGGAGGTTTCTGGAGAGCACTGAGGACAGCTTCCTGATTCACACACTCCATGGGAGGTGTTCTCCTGGACCTGTTGCTCATGAATAAGGAAGAACTGATTGGTGATGTGCCTACTTGTGGCAATCTTGGCTATAGCAACTATGATACAGGACAGTGTGAGATCCTGAGAAAAATGAGAAAAATGAGAAAAGAAATTACAATTCTACATATGTAGAATTACAGCCATGAACTTCTGGAGAGCAGATTTCAGTTTATTTAGGGATCTACTTGCTGTGATCCTGAAAAGTAAAAGGGCCATGGAGAACTGATTAATCTTCAAGGACAGCATCCCCAAACCATTGAGTGATTCATTCTGACACGTAGAAAGTTGAGCAGGTGAGGCAGAAGGTCAGTACAGATGAACAGGGAGCTCCTGAGTGAGCTCCAGTGCAGAGAGGAAGTGCACAGAGGGTAGAGGCAGTGACAAGCCTCCTGGGAGGACAGCAGAGATACTTTTTGTGTGTGCCAGGTTGGAGATCAGAAAGCCAAAGTTGAGCTGGAGTTGGCACTCACAACAGATATAAAGTGAGAGCTTCTGGAAGTACATTGGCAAAGGAAACACTAAGGCTGAGAGAACAGATCTTATTCAGTTTTAAGTAATAGAGGCTAAGGGATATTTTGGGGACTTCAGTTGCCAAATGGCAACTACAGTGAAAACAGTTAGATTGTTCTCAGAGGTGCACAGTCTGCATGGGTGCACCCATGACAATGGGTACAAGTAGCAACATGAGAAATTCTGATTGGGCACGAAGAAAACTTTTTACTATAAGGGTGGTCAAATGCTGGAATGGATTGCCCAGGCAGGTTGTGAAATCTCCATCTCCATTAAGAACCTGAGCAAACTCATCTAAGTGGACCTGCTTTAAGATTAGGAGCACCTGGATTACTGTTCTCAGCACTGGGGCCCCCTCTAAAGAAGGACACGGACCCGTTGAAGCAAGTTCAGAGGGCCACGAGGATGCTCAGAGGGCTGGAACACCTCTCTTATGAAGACAGGCTGAGGGAATTGGGGTTGTTCAGCCTGGAGAAGAGAAGGCTCCAGGGAGGCCTTACAGAGTCCTTCCAGTACTTAAAGGGAGCCTACAAGAAAGCTGGAGAAGGACTCCTTATCAGGAAGTGTATTGCTAGGACAGGGAATAATGGCTTTAAACTAAAAGAGGGTAAATTTACACTAGATATAAGGAAAAATTTCTTTACTCAGAGGGTGGTGAGGCACTGGAACAGGTTGCCCAGAGAAGCTGTGGATGCCCCATCCCTGGAAGTGTTCAAGGCCAGGTTGGATGGGGCTTTGGGCAACCTGGTCTAGCGGGAGGTGTCCCTGTCCATGGCAGGAGTATTGAAACTAGATGATCTCTAAAGTCCTTTCCAACAGAAATCATTCTATGATTCTATGATTAGACTAGATGACCTGTGGAGTTCCCTTTCAATCTATTTTTAATTGAAATTATACATTTAAATTGTAATTTTATAGTACTATGATGTTGTCACAGGTGTCCAAAAGTACCCCTGCCATGGCAGACATTCCTGTACTAGTCTTAATATGTCTCAAAATTCAACAATAATTTGAGAGAAGAGCATAATGGGGCAGAATATCCTTTGATATTACTACCATTAGGTACAGTATCTACAGAAGAGCAGAACTGACTTATATCAATCAATTATCTTGCTGACTAAAGTTTGTTGGTTTTTTTCTTCCTTTCCTTATGAAAGGAAAATGCATCAAAAGACAAATTAACTGTTAAGTAGTCAATCAACAGATGTAAACACTTTTCAAAATTTCATTGACATAAAGGCTACTTTTACATCTAACACCTAATTCTTTCCTTACTGTGTGATCAATGTTTAGTTCTTTAGGAGGTAGCATACTAGCCCTATTAACTGAAGATCAGCTATCTTGCATTTAGCAATCTGGAGGCATATTTCATTTCTGAAAGGAATTTTCTTAGTATTTTTTTATTTTTCAAAAAGTACACAAAATAGATGAATACTTAGGAAAAAGCTGTACAAATTTACTGCAATTGCTTTGCTTTAATTGGCTTTGAAGTCTGAAATTTTTGTAGAAAAAGTAAGCATAAAATAAATTGTAATAAAAAATAAGATACTGACAGTACTGATTTTTCAGAACATAATTTTCTAGTTAAAGAACATACAGAAATCCAAGTTCTTTGCTTTTGTTTAGTAAAATGCATTTCCACTTGCTCTGAGTGTCTAAAAATTACCTCAAAAAAAAATTTTTTTTTTTGTAGGATTAGGATATTTTCCATCTGATTAAGTCTAAATGAGAGGTCTAACACACACACAAACACAAATCTTTAAGAGGAGCACTAAGGAGCATATTTTATACACTTTATGTAATACATTTTAACCAAGCGTATGTGATATTGCTGGCTTGTGTGCCAGCTGGACTTTTAGGCTGGACTTGTTTAAATTACTCAAGACCACACATGAAATTCAGGTCAAGTTAAGAATTTTATATTTATTTTCATCTAGGTCTGTCTTAGCCATAGTGACCATGAAGCAGTTGAGTTTAAAGTCTTTAGCGATAGGAGGAAAACTGCCACCAAAACTTCAACCCTGGATATAGGGAGAGCGGGCTTCAGGTTGCAAAGGGTACTAGTTAGTAAGGTACCCTGGGATTCTGTTTTTGAAGGTGTTGGGTCCACCAGTGTTGGTCAATTTTTAAGTACCACCTCTTAAGAGAGGAACAGGAATAGGCAAAACCAAAATGTTGGAAGTCAAGCAGAAGTTTGGCTTGGCTGAGCTGAGATCTTCTTCTAGAGCTTAGGTGGAAAAAGAAAGTGTGTAGCCACTGGAAGCAAGGTCAGGTGATGTGGGAGAACTACAGAGATGTCATTCGCCATTGTAGGAAGAAAATTTGTGTGGCCAAATCTCAATTAGCTCAAAAGCTGGCCGGTACTGTGGGGGAAAATAAAAAGATTTTATTTTTACTATATTAAAAGCTAAAGGAGGACCAGAAAAAAAATATTAGTCTTTTACTTGATGAGGTTGGTCACTTCACAAATAGGGATGTAGACAGCAGAAATGTTTAATGTCTTCTTTGCCTCTGTCTTCAACATCAGTGATGAGCTCTGGGACCCCCAGAGCCCTGAGTTGGAGGACTGTGACTGCGGTAACGATAAACTGCCATCCAAACCCGAACTTGTGTGAGATCTGCTGCTTCACCTGGATGCACATAAGTCTATGGGGCCCAATGGGATTCACCACAGGGGTACACACAGAGCTGGGTGATGTCACTGCAAGACCTCTCTCGATCATTTTTCAATGGTCTTGGGAATCTGGAGAGGTGCCTGTTGACTGGAAGCTGGCAAATGTTGGTCCAATTTTCAAGAAGGGCAAGAAAGAAGACCCTGGTCATTACAGGCCTGTCAGCCTCCCTTCAGGGCCAGGTAAAATTATGGAGAAGGTTATTCTGGGAGTTATTGAAAAACACCTGAAAGACAATGCAGTCATGGGTCACAGCCAACATGGGTTCATGAAGGGAAGGTCCTGTTTAATGAACTTAATTTCCTTTTATGACAAGGTCACTCACCTTGTTGACCAAGGGAAGCCGACTGATGTGATCTTGGATTTCAGCAATGCTTTCAGTACCGTTTCTCAATTTCCTTCTGGACAAAATGTCCAGTATACAGTCAGATAAATACATAATATGATGTGTGAACAATTAGCAGATGGGTTGGGCTCAGAGGCTTATAGTAAATGGGGTTACAACAGACTGTCAGCCAGTCACTAGTGGGGTTCCACAGGGCTCTATTTTAGGGCCAGTTCCCTTTAATGTTTTCTTAAATGACTTGGATGCAGGACTTGAAGGTATACTAAGTAAGTTTGTGGATGACACTAAACCGGGAGGAGCTATTGACTCCCTCAAGGGCAGAGAGGCCTTGCAGAGAGATCTTGACAAATTAGAGGGCTGGGCAATCACCAGTCATGTGAAGTTTCATAAGAGCAAGTGCTGGATTCTGCACCTGGGAAGGGGCAACCCTGGAAATATATACAGGCTGTGGAATGAGAGGCTGGAGAGCAGCCCCACAAAAAGGGATCTGGGGGTTCTGGTCAAAGGCAAGTTGAAGATGAGTCAACAGTGTGCCCTGGCAGCCAAAAGGGCCAACAGTACCCTGGGGTGCATCAAGCACAGCATGGCTAGCCAGTTGAGGGAAGTGATTGTCCCACTCCATTCTGTGCTGGTGCAGCCTCACTTCGAGTACTGTGTACAGTTTTGGGCACCACAAAATAAGAAGGACTTAAAACTATTAGAGAGCATCCAAAGAAGGGCTATGAAGATGGTGAGGGGTCTAGAGAGCAACACATGTGAGGAGCGGCTGAGGTCCCTTGGATTGTTCAGCCCAGAGAAGAGGAGGCTGAGGGAAGGCCTCATGGCGGCCTGCAGCTTCCTCACAGGAGGAGTGGAGGGGCAGGCACTGATCTCTCCTCTCTGGTGACCAGCGACAGGACCCGAGGGAATGGCATGGAACTGCGACAGGGAAGGTTCAGGTTGGTTATTAGGAAAGGGTTCTTCACTGAGAGGGTGGGTGGACACTGGAACAGGCTCCCCAGGGAAGTGGTCACAGTAGCAAGATTGTTGGAGTTCAAAAAGTGTTTGGACAACGCTCTCAGACATATGGTCTGATTTTTGGGTGGTCCTGTGTGGAGCCAAGAGTTGGACTTGATGATCCTTGTTGGTCCCTTCCAACTCAGGGTATTCTATGAGCCTGTGATTCTAGGTTTAACGGCAGAACTATCTGTTCTTCTGAAGAGGCATTCAAACTACTCAGGAGTTAGACCTACACCCCACATGCTCATAGTAAAAGTTGTTATTCTTTGCAGCAGTGGTCTGCTTAAAATGAATTCTGGGATTATTCCAAGCTGTGATATCTAACTGATCTGTTATTGCTGGTATGTGGTATGTGGACAACAGTTATTCTGTCAGGGAATAAAGACAAGCAAGGATAACCTCTGTTTTTTTTTTTTACGGGTATTCAGGTATGAATAGTACGTAGGTCCACCCAGCATTTATCCAAGGTATGCTTAATATTAGAAAGGTTTCTGAAAAGCAAGAAAAAGTCCACTAAGTGTTCTACTGAAGTATTTCAAATATATGAGCTACAAAAGGTTTCCTATCAGCACATCCACTTTAGAAGTCAGCCACTGCAGAGTTACATAGAAAGAAAACCATCCTTAATTCCAAAATAAACTACTGTATGATTAATGTTAATTATATATTTTATAGCTGCTAATAATAACTTTTAAATACAATTTACAGCAAGAATGCTAATCCTTAAAAGCTGAACATTATACAACTGAAGCCACTTAGGTAGGTGCCCCATATGATGCTCCATTACTTAGTCAGTAAGAGCGTTGTTTTTATCCTCCAACTTCCTGACTGTGGTTTTGACACACTGCTAGAGTTATTTACACAGCTGGATTGCTATCTGTCCTATAATTTATCCTTTTTATTTTTGAACCCTTGGATCAGTTTTTATTTTTGTGGTTCATTATTTGATTAATGTTAAGGCCGCTTTAAACTGTATGGTCAAGACAAACTTTCCCTGTCTAATTATATGTTTCCAAGCCTTTTTCCCCTAGTAAAATGCAGTCATTTAACAGGGAAAGGAGTTCTAGTCACAAAGACAGCATGATGAACATATCTCTGTATCTGTTCTTGTCAAAAATACGTATCTAAAGACTAAACTATAGAATTATAGAATCATAGAACAATTTCAGTTGGAAGGCACCCTTAAGGATCATCTAGTTCCAACCCCTCTGCCATGGACAGGGACACCTTTGACTACACGAGGTTGCCCAAAGCCCCATCCAACCTGGCCTTGAACACCTCCAGGGATGGGGCATCCACAGCTTCTCTCGCCAGCTCATGTTAAGTTTCTCATCAACCAACACCCCCAGGTCCTTCTCCTCAGAGCTGCTCTCAGTCTATTCTCTACCCATCCATCTTGGGCTTGGGTTTGCCCCTACTCAGGTGCAGGACCTTGCACTTGGCCTTGTTGAATTTCATGAGGTCCACACAGGCCCCCCTCTCAAGCCTGTCCAGTGCCCTGTGGATGGCATCCCTTCCCTCCAGTGTGTGTAATACAATACACCTCCTGAAATTAGGACTTCTTACGGAGATGCCTATATAGTCTGTCCTTGACAAAGTGGCCTGGATAACAATGGTTGTTAAAGCAGAGGGGTTTGTAAATTAGGGGTGAATGGGACACCCAAAGCTGTTCAAAATTGATCACGTTCAAGAGAAAGATGATCATCATGTGGATTCAATATTAACCAGGAGAATAAATAGAGATTTTTATATTTTGGAAACAAAGGAAGAGTCAACTTGAAAAGAAATAAAGAAGGATGATCATTTGTGAAGCATAGAGAGACCTTGGAAAGGGAACTGCAACAGCAGTTGCACCCTGATTTGACACCACCTTGGGTTGCTCTACCAGCATCACAGCACTGCCCTGGCCAGACTCAGCACCTTCCCATGGGACACTGCAAGGAGCCCACACCCAACTGGTGAGGTGGTAGGATGGGGCAGCACATGGGGACACACTGAGCAGGAGCACCCACACCTCCAGCTGGAGGGGAGACACACCAGAGGGGAGGTGTGCATGCAACTGACTTTGTGTCTGTGTTACTGTTAGTTATAGAATGAATCATTTAGGCTGGAAAAGATCATCAAGTCCAACAATTACCTAACACTATCAAGTCCACCACAGCTGGACTAGTTACTGCTAGCTAGAGATGTTACTGCTAGTGTTTAGCAATGTATAGGAGTATCTAGACAACAGGTGAATATTGAACAGGTGACAAACTTCAGATGACTCTAAACTAAATTTGGAGACTCTGAAGTGTGCAGTGGAGATAACAAACTTGCCCTTCCCCTCTACCGTCTGCTTTTTACTTTTATTACACAATGCAGGGAGGAAAGTGTTCACCCTGCACTATTACCATATTTTCTCTGCAACAAATATACTTGGAATGAAATTATGTGGCTTGTAACCCTATTTTAATTACTTGTTCAAATGAATTAATGTGAAGAAAAAAATAGTATGAAGAAAAATACTAAAGTAAGCACAAAACTGATCAAGTAAGGACTCTTTTCCTTCCATGACAGCCTGCACAAGTAAAGTGAGCATTCAGAGCAAGTAATGCTTCACTGTTGTTGCTATCAGCTCAGAAAAACACAGAATCTATGAGTGAACGGTGTGGCACTGCTGGAGGGATAAGGCTTGAGTCTTCATGGTTTGTCAGGGTTTCGTGGGGCTGACAAAAGGCTGGAGCCCCACAGGGATTGCAGGAGCCAGGGCTGCCTCCATGGGAGCAGTCCCACATCCACCCCAGGACATTGAGCCAGGACAAAGCCAGCCTGGGGAGGACTCTGCTCCTCAGGGACAGGCTGTGGCTTCCCTGAAAACCTGCTTCTTGTCCTCACTCGTGGAGTCTGACCAAGCAGGGATCACCATGCCCTAGGTGCAGCTGATATGCTAGAATGAAGGGATGCCATCCAGAGAGATCTTGACAGTCTTGAGGGGTGGGCCCATGTGGACATCATGAAGTTCACTAAGGCCAAGTGATAGGTCCTTGTGGTTTAACTGGGCAGGCAGCTAAGCACCATACAGCTGTTCTCTTACTCCCCCCCACCCACTGGGATGTGGGAGAGAATCCAAAAAGGTAAAAATGTGAGAACATATGGGTTGTGATAAGGACAGTTTAATAAGAAGGAAAGAAAAAAAAACAGACTAAAAAACAAGTGATACACAATACAATTGCTCACCACTAGCTGACTGACGCCCAACCAGTCCCTCCCTGAGCAACAGCAGCCCCTTCCCCCAGCCAACATCCCCCAGCTTTTATTGTTCAGGATGATGCCTTATAGTATGGGATGTCCCTTCAACCACTTTGGGTCAGCTGTCCTGGTTCTGTCCCCTCCCAGCTCTGGACGGTATCCCTTCCCTCCAGCATGCCAACTGTGCAACACAACTTGGTGACATTGGCAAACTTGCTGAGGGTGTACTCAATCCCACCATCCTTGTCACCGACAAAGACATTAAACAGTGCCAGTCCCAGTACCGACCCCTGAGGAACACCACTCATCACTGATCTCCATTTGGACACTGAGTTGTCAACCACAACTCTTTGAGCGTGACCATCCAGCCAATTCTTTATCCATGATTTGATGATGGGTATTTGATGGTCCATCCATCAAATCCATGTCTCTCCAATTTAGAGACAAGGGTATCATGCAGGACAGTGTCAAATGGTTTGAACAATTCCAGGTAGTTGACATCAGTTGCTCTTCTCCTATCCGCCAATGCTGTAACCCTGTCATAGAAGGCCAGCAGATTTGTCAGGCACGATCTGCCCTTAGTGAAGCCATGTTGGCTGTCACCAGTCACCTCCTTATTTTCCATGTGCCTTAGCATAGTTTCCAGGAGGATCTGCTCCATGATCTTGCCAGGCACAGAGGTCAGGCTGACTGGCCTGTAGTTTTCCAGGTCTTCTTTTTTCCCCTTTTTAAAAAATGGGGGTTATGTTTCCCCTCTTCCAGTCAGTGGGAACTTCAGTGGACTGCCATGACTTCTCAAATATGATGGACAGTGGCTTAGCAACTTCATCTGCCAGTTCCCTCAGGAACTTGACAAGTCTTTTTTAAGTTCCTGCTGCTAGATGTCCAGCCTTGAGTCGCTTGAGGGGATCCATATCTCTGGAGATGCATAAGCTCTGCGTTAAGATCCTCTGGAGAACCTTGTCAAGACTGTGCTTGGTCATTCTAATTCATGACTACAGATGTAACTGTCATCATACATCTGTAGTATCCACTTAGGAAACCAAACAACCTTCATTCTTAGGTATTATAATATTCAATGTTTAAGAAATTTATGGTCATTGATTAGATGAAAATCCAGAATAATTCTTACACTGTTTATTTTATTCCTCATTTTTCCTTCACACTGCCACTATAAAGAAAAATTAAGATCGTTGGAAGTGTTCTATGCCTGTATTGGTTTATTTATTTATTTTTTGTTGTTGTTCATTTGTTTGTTTTAATTTTAGTCCTGAATTACTTTGGTTTTATATGGTGAACTTTAAGGACAATTACAGTATTATTTCTATTTTGGAATTCTTAGATGAATTTCTGTTTTCAGCTCTTTTTAGAGTGATATTTTTGAAATATCAAGCTGCCATGATCAATTGAGGACTTTGACACAAGGAACGGGACACTGATTTCTCTGAAGTCATGTTTAAGGGCGTTTGTCTGTAGCTGTTGTGCTGTCTGCCACATGATTCTTGTGTTTCACATTCACAGAGCTTGTTTTGGTTAAGACCATTTTGATTACAGCAATCCAGTGGCCATTGTCATACATTTTTACATTTGAGATCTATTTAAGGCAGAAAGACCAAACAAGCTCCAGTGTTTTAATTGCAGCTCTACTGAAGTGAGATATATAACCAGCTTATGAATATTACTCCCCTTTAATAATTCTAAACAGAAAATTTTGTTCCTCATTTCATAATACACTACTGTTTTGGGAAACCCTGGTACTTTCTCTCTTAAATACACAACCAAACCTTCCCAATTCCGTAATGAAATCAGACAATATAGCAAATAGTAAGGTCTTTAGTAATCTTTGCAGATAGGGATTTTTTTTTTTAAGATTGACCATAAGAGTAACGTCAAAGGAACTCTCCGATGAACACACCAAGATTCTCAAATAGTGAAATACTGAAATAATTGTAAATTTAAAATATACAAATAATTTTAAGACCCCAAATGAAAATTAATTTAGGAAAAATATAGGTCTTATTGCCATGTGCAGGTGATTCAATGATAACCTTGAGACCCAGTTTCTGGAGCACTGGATGAAAACTTCTAATGAATACATTCACTGCATTTAAAAGGGTCACTGACCTCAAGCTTGCAAAACTGCCATGTGTTGTTAAGTGGGCTTTAAATTAAGGATAAAATAGGGAAAGGAACTGTCACATAGCACAAAGGAACTGACATGATCTCCCAACCCACAAAATAAGCAAATACTGAATAAATTAACTAACTTTTATTTCAGAACAAAAAGATGAATATTAATATTATAAAATATCTAGATGAAGAGAAAAACAAGATCAAGAAACTGCATTATACAATTGTCCTGTTCTAGCATGAATAACAGCTTTGTGATAGTTGTGAATAAATGGATCATCACTAAGTGGATATAATAATTGTAAAAAGCATCATAAAAGAAACTATACTATCAAGATGATATATCAGAAAGGGGTAACAAATCAAAATTATGTGATATGATTGTGACTGTAAATTCTTTGTGTTAATACAAAAAACAAAACAAAACAAAACAAAACTGTATGCAATGTGACTAACTGATTATCTGCTAGCAAAGAGAGTCAAGCAAACTGAGAAGTGTTTCTGAATAGATGTTGTTTTCAGAGTTTAAAAATACCCTGATGAATAACAGGAGTGAGACAATTATTGTATTCTTAAAATATAAGATAAAGCATCACATTGATATAAAAATGCTTTTAACTGCAATCAATTGTTTTTATTAGAATAGACTTGGCAAAGTTCTGGGAAAAATATGATCTATTACCATACTAATTAACTTTTTTCTTTTTTTTTTTTTTTAAAAAGTTCAGTGTGCTCATATGAACCAGGAACCATTAGCTATAATTGAGAAAATGGATAGGTATGCCAAAGGAAATATAACTGGGATCAAACATATTAAAAAACCTTGAACAGAATTATATAAAAAGCAGTCTGAGAGTGATAGCTTTCTGTACAAGCACTGTATTCAGTCCCAATATATTTAAGCTGTACAGAGGGAATACTTCTCTTCAGTTTTGATTAAAATCAGTATTCGTAATAAATTCAACTATGTATGTACATGTGTGTGTACAGGTATGTGTGTGTTTACACATACAAATATGTGCTCATTGTGGCAATTATACAACATTCTCATCTTAAACATGCTTTTGTAAACTGACTTGTCTTCAGACAGATTAAAAATGAGCTATGACTTTCAACTCCTTGACACTATCTTAATTGGTCACAGAAGACATCCAGAGAGTCATCTGTCTATCAGTATTTCCAGTCTACCTGTCACTGAAATAAGTAGACACTAATTACAAGAATTAGGAGAAGCATCCATGCTATCCCACTAGGATCATCTTGACTGTCCATCTTAATGACAAGTTATGTTTCTATACATCATTAAAATGCCGTATTATTCATAGCTATTTTTTAATTAGCTATTTTTCCTTTAATATTTTTGCTTTGTTAACAGCTGATGAAGTGATATTTTAATGACATTTTTAAAGTAAGTTAATAATTTTTTGAGAGAGTAATGCCCAATCCATGGTATCGGTGTACATATTTGGGCAAGATATTTTTCTAGCTGCAGTAACATCCTTTCAGGGTGCCAAGTCTAGACAGGAGAGTTTGTTCAAGGTCATTTACATTTGATAGAATCTGTCATGTTGCAGCTCAATACCTGACCACAATGAGTGACACTGACAAAGCCTGTTACAAGGTGTCCCTTGGTGTGGAAGCTTTTCCTGATTTAGTTTTATTTCTGCATATCTCCTTGTTAATTATCACCTCTATTTAGGTACAACAAAAGAATGGAAAATGAGATTGTTAACACACCCTAGGACCCTAATACAAGGCTGATTTTTTTAGACCTATCTCACCCCTTTTTATAATCCTTACTTATGACAGAAGCCAATATTTTATTTTTGGCAGACAAAAACTGCTACAGATAGTTGACTCTTTGGACGGCTACTAAAATTAAGTAACAACCATCATTTTCATTGAGAAATGTCCTGAAGATGATACACTTATCTTAATTTATATGGTAGATAAGTACAATATATTTCCTTAAGATATGGTCTCAATCTACATTTAAGCAAACTGCTGAATGTCCACCAAAAAGGCTGATTCAGAATTCTGATTTATTTGAGCTTTGGGTTTTGAATTCCTGGGCTTTACTCTATTGGGTAGATGATAAAATATTCACAATTGATTTGCCTATTCATCAAAGTGTGCTACTTGCACTGGTGGAAAAACGATAACTACATCCGTGTAAAAACTTATGTTCTTTTGCCTGTGATGAGTCAAAAGTAGGCAATTTCTTTCTGAATTGACAGAGGAAATGAACTGGAAAACATGGGTGTCTTCAGTTACAGTTTATCTAAATGGTTTCATTAAACTGCTGACAGCAAGATTCTCTAGAGAGAGCATATTTTTGGTATCATGTAAAACCAATGGGAGAGCCACTACTGATTTCAATGGGAGCACAACTCTGCCCCTGGGGTACATTAATCATTCCTGAGGCTGGGTACCCTGTGGAGAGGGATGAACTGAACCAGCTGCCACTTATATGTTGCTCAGCAGTAAAGTGTTCGTGTCTTAAAGGTTTCACTTAACTGGAGTATTATTTCCTTCCATTTGATAATTTATTATTATTGCTCAGTTTCTATGTCATCAAGAATACTTTTTCCACTCATTCTAAATACCATCTCTTTCAAATATGGTGAGACCCTGAGGTCATTTCACATGTGATTTTATATTCTTTAATGATGATGTGTATAATGCCCCTATGTAGTCCTAAAATAGTTAAAGGTGAGTATTTGTTCCAGAGGATCTAATAATGTATTGCTATTCTGTATTTGAGGGTGATGATATGGCAGACAAAGCTTCTAGAGGCAAAATAAATGCAATGTAAGAGAGGACCAGCATAGTATTTTCATTTCTCCAGTCAATCCTGATATCAGCAAAATTTCACCCAAACCAGTCACCAGGAGGTTCATAAAACACTTCTTTAGGAAGGCTAAGTTGGATTCTGGAAATTATACATCTATTACTACTCATCAGACTGAAATGAGCTGACATTTAATATGACTGACAACATGAATGCTGTGACTGACAATTCTGTCCAGTGATAGAGATATATGAGAGTACTTCTGTATTTAAGTCTTATTTTGAATTTCAGCTGGTGTGCACAGACTTCAAAGTGAACTAGATGGCTTTTTCAGAAATTATTCCAACCCTTCAGAGTTAAAAACTTGAATCATTCTGCAGTGTTTTCTCTGCACCTTTTCACTCACAAGGCTGCTTAAGAGTTCTCGGCAGTTCATGTAACTTAAAATTTGCAACCTATTCAGAATACAGAGCAGAACATTTCCACCAAGGAAAGGGGGAAGGACCACACTGCTTAAAACTCCCTCAGCAGCAGCCTACCTAGGCCTCTGCCATAGCATGCAGAAGAGCCATGACTATTTCATTTCCCTCAGTAGTCTCCTGCCCTTGGCAAATGTCCATTCTATCTCTGCATAAAACTTACTGTTTTAATTCTTCTTGAAAAAAAAACATTACCACTTCTGAGGTTACATCACAAATATGTGGTGTATACATTTGCACTGCTCAATGCTAGACTTGAAAAATTATTGGTCATGTCTTCTCCAATTTCTGCTGTCTTCTGACTTGGTGGCATTGCTCATTGCTTCTCTCCTCTCCTCTCCTCTCCTCTCCTCTCCTCTCCTCTCCGCTCCGCTCCGCTCCGCTCCGCTCCCCTCTTTTTCTTTTCATTGAATGGAAGCCTTATAATTCTCTTACAGTGATATTTCATCTCAAACATTTTTTTGAAACTTTTCTACCTCATAGAGAACATGGAGACCTCTTTGAGTGTGTACAACATACTTTGGTGTAACAGGGCCTAGATAAAAGACATTGACCTTAACTCCAGAAATGTGGGCTTTGCCCATTCCCAAGAGCATCTGAGGAAGAATAACTCATCTATTTAACATAAGATACAGATCCACTAGAGCTACAAGGACAATAGACAGGTCAGCTGCAGTAATATTCTAATTACAGAACAGAAACTGAAAGAACTAGCAAAACAGTACACAATCTATGAGCCCTCACATGAATATTAAGACACCACATCTGAATGTACAACTGAATTTGTTACAGACTTTTGAATAGAAGGAAAGCATATGCATTTTGTCTCCAGTTATTCATGCTAGGAACAGTGTTTTCTAAAAAGTGGTTATTGACTTTACCACAAAATAAGCATTCCATCCTATGTAGATACAATGTCCTCTGTAGGTCTTACTGTTCCTAGTAAGAAATATAGCAAAGGAAACTTACTTCACTACATGCTATTCTGGATGTAGCGGTTTAGACAAATCACACAGTCAACACATTATTTACATTCCTGCTGTTAAAAAAGCAAATTCATTTCCCAAATTGCTTCTCAGGTTTGCAGATATTTACATATGTAGATGTGTCAGAACACTGTATCTATGATGATATTAACACATTTTTTCTTAATCCAGTACCATAAAACACAAGTAGAATATGCAGTAATTTTACATCTGTGTTCAAGCATTCAGCCTGGGGCTTAAATTAAAGCCCTGCTATTAAATCCCTGATGATATCAACTACCTGTATCATTTGATTTGATCTTGAATCATTCACAACAAAGGTGTGATTTTACACTATAGTCTTAAATTATATGTTGCTGATGGTCCTGAACTGAACAAGTTTACCAGGATCTGTCCCCACCAAATCTGACTATGGAGATGGCTTTACCACTATGACAGAAACCTGTCTGACACCAGCTCTCATGCTGGAGCCGATGGAAAGGATAAAGGTTAAAATCACCTCCAGCATCTCAATAAATTGACAATTCTGCTCAGTCCACTATTATCATTTGTGTTAAGTTTCTCACAGATCTCTCACATTGTTCAAATCTCTCACAAGAGGAAATTTACTTTCTCTCTTCTCACTCCTCCATAAGGCTTATTGTGGCCTGGGGAGGATAATAAGACAAGTAAGCTCCAAGTGATATATATCAGTTTGAAATGAGGCCAAGTGCAGATCTTGCTTGTGCTCATCTAGCTGCAGGCAGTACATGAACCTCAGGTGATCTGAAATTCCGTTTTTACATTCCCTGTGCCATTTCTTTAGCCTCAGAAGTTTCCATTGCACAGCTCAAGTCCTCAATTTTTTTTGATTATGTGAAGTTACCTCTACTTTTACATTTTATTTTTCTGTCTTTGTAGATGTGACAAAGTAGTTTGAAAAAATACATTTTGTTGGGGTTTTGCAGTTTACCAGCATTCAGAAGTAGTCAGAATGGATTCCCTCCTCTATCCTATCTTTAACCTTGTTCTTTCAAATCCCTTCTGTTTAGTATATAATATTTTCCTTTTGGAAAGAAAGTTCAGTTTCTTTGAATTGGCTTATTCTTCTTCTGGAATTCTTGAACCTTCATTTTTATCGAGAGACATTATATTTAAATGCATTACTGTGTTATTAAACTGCATCAAGATGCTATCTTAGGCTACAATTTGAAGTGTTCTTTAAAATTTTCTTCTAACTCTCCTTTGCAGTAACATGTTGAGATGCGAGATACAGTAAACAAACAAAATGATTTAGCACTTTTTAAATCAGAATTAATGTATGAAAATCTGAGTCTTATTCTGAGTCTGAGCAATACCCCAATGTGTTATGAGACAATATATTTGTGTGTTCCCTCTGAATATATTTTTTCCCTGTCTTCACTTAGATTCTCACTGTATGTGAGAATCAAATAATTTTATTTTTTGAGCTTTATTAGTGTGCTTACCACTACTTAAACATAGACAAAGAACCACTGCTGTCCTGAACAGATAACCTAAGTAAAGAAGAATTTGTGCTTGCATTCCTTTGCCATTTATTTCTTATTTATTGAATTTTCAGCATTCTGTTCAGAAATCCTCTTAGGACACCAACCATGAACCATATCCGCTAATGCTTTGTGTGAGGCATGGGTGTTGTTCAGCACACACCTCAGGAGAAAGAGCTTTGGGGTTTTTGTTTTTGTTTGTTTTTGTTTGTTTTATATGGCTATGTGCAGGCTGGAAGATAAAGTTTGGGTTAGATCAACATAGCTCCACTGACTTCAGGGTCCTACATTGGCTAAACAGCTCATGTACTTCTTCGATTGAAATTCATTTTTATATTAACTTCAAAATATATCATGTCTGATTTAACATAGATCTGGTAACCAAAGATATAAAAATGTTTGCTCTAATCAAAGAAAACAAAGTATGTTATAGACCTACTGTCTTGCTTCTTGGGGACTCTGATTTGAAATCCCCTAAAAATTGCCCGGTGAGGTGGCTGATTGCCACTTTCTTGTTATCAAATGTTTTCCTGGGGCCCCAGCACAGCTGATGCACCCAGAGACTGCAACATCCACTATCTGCCTTCAGTGTTGAAAACTGTTGTCACAGATATTAATGTTGTTATTAGTTTTTTCTGTTATCCAGGTGTTGCATGAAAAATATTAGTGTTGTGAGAGACAGCTGTAGGCTGGGCATTATATAATATTGGACAATAGAGATCAAGTTGATGCTTGGTAGAAGGAATTTAAATAGCAGAAGCAGAACCATTCAAATAGGTTCAAAGTATCTGATAGCAAAAATTTCTCACTGCACACACTCAGTGCCTAAGTCTTTTGTAAGGCTTAAGGTGTTTTCTTTTATAACAATCTTTGCTCTTGTCATGGCATTGCTCTAACTGTGATGGGTTAAGGATATGTGAGCAATGTTTGTGAGAAAGATAATGTCAGTTCATCTAATAGGAAATATTGTTGGAGTAGGGCACAGGCACCCTTCCAGGCAAACAAACAGTTCTTTTATGTGTTCGAGAGCTTGTTCTCTATTCTCCACTATAGTTGTTGTTATAATGACAGATTACATCTTCCTGCAAATCTCACCTCCCTCAGATCATTCCCCAGAAAAAACCTTCTCAGGTGATTTCATACTAAAGTTTTTAGTTTTTTTATTCATTCCAATTTTCTTTCTTTTTTTGAAGGTCTGATCAGTATTTTTGGCCATTGAAATAAATCCCAAGCATCCTCTTTCATTAATTGCATAGTAATTCCTAGCTTTGTTACATACCATTACTGTAGGACGTAGTGGTCTGTGGTATGTTATTGGTTGAGATAAGAGACAGGCATATTTAAAAAAAGTTTGCTTACATTCAAGACATGAAAATGTTCTAAAAAATGAATCTAGAGTAGCATTTACTTAGCCTGACTGAGACATGAAATTTACACTTAAAATGGTAAGTGCTTAAAGACAAAAACTCCTAAACTTCAGCTCTCTGTATGGTCCATAGAATATTAATCTGCCTTCAAAAATATTTCCGGGTAACTCAAATTAATTTTCAAAGTACCTTTCAAATTTAAAAAGCCAAAATCATTTCAAGAAAGATTCAGTTCATTAACTGAACTTTCATTAAAGAAGAGGGTCCAATTTATTATAAGTACACTGAATAAAGTAACCAGATAAATATTAATTTATTTTTAAATTAACATCTTAAGAAAATATTAAGTTTTAGATTTGGGTTTAGAACAATGCGCATGATGTTGGCTCAAATTAGTAGAGGCATCCCAATTTGTACCAGCTTAAAATATCATTCAACGTATACTGTACACAAAATGAATGTGCTATGCACACACACGATGGATGAATTTAATAGTAACATCTCCTTTCAGTGTAAATAAGTAGGGAATATGTTATTAAATATAAAAGATTTATGCAATGCAGAGATTTTCATGTAGGAAAAAAAATCTAACTGTAATTATTACCAGTTTTATAATCAAACCATCATTGTTTGGATTAAGCATTTTACTAGTTTTGTAAATGGTTAATTTTCAATAGTATATTATTGAGTTCAATTTTATCTATTAAACTATTGGGAGATAATGACAGTAATTGTTTCCACTGGGGAAAAAAAGTTATTAAGCTGTTCTATCTATTTAGGATAAAACATTAAGTATTTGTATGTAAAAATATGTAGCTGCTAAAATACAGAGAAATCTGCTATTAGTACAAAATAGTCCTAAGAAATCCTAGACAAAGTTTCTGGACATAATGACAAAAGTTGATCAGATATTTTATGATAAAATGTAACTTTTCAGGCAAAGCAGGAACAAAAAGCATGATTTAAGAAGGTCCTTGAAGCTGACCTTGAACCTGAATGAAAGGAGAAAGTCAGATGAGGAAGACACTCTTGATTAGAACATTGCATTGTCTTTACTAGTTTGATCTCTAATACNAGTGTCCTTAAAGAGCTGCCAGCTCTGTTCCGTTCCTACGTCCTTCAGGACAGTTTCCCAGGGGATCCTGGCCAGTAAATCCTTGAGCAGGCGGAAGTTAGCTCTCCTGAAGTTCAGGGTCCTGACTCTGCTTTTTGCCAGACCCATATTCCTCAAGATCACAAGATTCAAGACATTAAAATAATATATTAGCAGAGATATGGTACAAGATAATGTCGGTAATGTGGAGAAAGTTGCAATTAAAAGTTGCAACCACATGTCACATAGAGTTTGTTGCAGTAATGACTTATACTTGGCAGTGCTTATTGAGGTATTGTACAATTGCTATTAGGAACAAATTGGTATTTCTAGATGATTTAAATCATTTTACTGCTTTATACCATTATGTAAATGATCATAAAGTATGTAAACAAGCTTTGTGAATTTCAAGGTTTCCTACAGATGCAGATCCACAGCCTTATTGCAGACTTTCTATACCTTTTTCTTATTTTTATTTATTTATTTATTCCCTATATGGTAAAGAGGTTGTGATATAAGATTGTCACCCTTTTCCCCGTCAGTGACTGAACTGGGGTGTGAGAATCAATTCAGTTCTGCCCTGACTTCCCTGGTCAAGATTTTCCAGAGAAAGGATGGGTGGATTTAGCTATCAATGGGAAGTAATTTTAATTTGCTTATTAGTTAAATGAAAAAATCCCAAGAACTGAGGATACATGAAGGTGTGTTTTTTTTTTGTTTTGTTTTGTTTGTTTTTTTAAATGCTTGTGCCCATGCCCTTTTTGTCTTATGCTTGTACAGATAAATACAGTTACAATTAACCAGGAGGCTCAGTTTGTTACAAGCAGGGAAGTTCCAGTTCTACTACTTTATCAATAATAGATTATCAAGGAAGGTTTTCTCGCTTTTTACTAATATTTTAAATGAATTACTGGAACTATATGTTCTCCATCTTGTGTACAGATACATCATTGATAATATTTAAATATAACAAAGTATGCATAGTTTTAGGATGCTCTGACAGTTTGTTTTTCTCTTCTACAGATTTACATGTGTTTTCCTGACAAGCAAAGACAATCTTATGTGATTTCTGCTCCAGAGGATGTGAGAAAAGGTTCATATTGCTGTAATTTGGCAAATATATGAAGATTAGTTTCCAATTTGATTTGTTTATATGGTGTGCCAAATCCTTCCATACTCCTACACTGCCTGTTTTTATAGTTACTGAAGCAGTGACATCCTTATTGTGTTCATTACTAAGAAGAAAATTTCTTTTTATAATTACCTTACCAATCTATGTGTATATTTCTATAATGCACTTCTGAACATATAGCTAACAAATTTTAAGAAACCTAGTTATATACCAATATATAGGAAATATGGATGGGAATATACATGTATGAGCTTGTATATTCTCATTTACATAGGTTATGCTCATTTATCAAAGTCTGGCAGTTTTTTGATTGTTTGTTTGTTTGTTTTTTTGTTTTTCTCATCATATTTTAAATGAGCTGTTCCTGATTTGCTGTTCTTAAATTGTTGCTTAGAAAGTTTACTTTTTTNTTTTTGATAGCATTTTGGGATACTAATAAAATGTTATAGCTGTTATAACTGCAAATGAATTCAATTGTATCCCTGGAAAGATTTGTTTCTTTCAGTGGATTGACTTATCATCTCTGTACTTCTTATCTCCTATTCTGTCTCCTTTATTCAGAGGTGCTATCTCATCATTCTCCCTACTAACAAGAAAAAGGTAAGAATTAGATTTTAAGTTTTAACTGAACCTAAGTAATTGGTCACAGTGGATTTCTCTGAAAGACATTTTTCAGTTCAATTGAAATATTGACTTTTGTGAAGTGAAAAGCTCTTTTTGCATACCTGAGATCTCAGCTACTTTTTAAAAGTCTCCAGACAGGTATTAACTGCAGGATAGACTCGTATTGGTTCTATATACAAGATAAAGTGACATACACAGATTTTTTCATTACTTTTTTGGTCTCATATTTATGACTTACTTCTTACTATATATTCATATAGCACATACAGAAGACAGGACAATGGGGTATAAAATAAATATAAGTCAATTATATTATACCAAAAAGTCTCTTTCCACTATCATATTTATTGTTCACTTTTCTTACATCTAAGTTGCTCAGAGGTTAAACCCAAAGACAGGTTGAAGTTTAACCTTTTTTTTTTTTTTTTTTTTTTGAATTGAATACTACATTGAAAACTCAACTCCCTGTTAAACATTGTCCTTTCCTGGAGTTACTGCTGTCTCACTGAGCAAGCCTACATTATAAAACCTCATCAACAGTTTGTCTTGTGTTTCAGCATGAAGAGTGTGAACCATAGTTGTTTGGAAAAAAATAAATTTGAGGACTCATTGAGGAGTAAAGTGAAATACTGAATTATTCAGTTATCTGACATATTTTTATGAAAAGTTTTTATTTGAGTGATAAAGTGAATTTTAAAGTTAGTCATGTTTTCTGAACAAGTAACAGCTACAACTAAAAAAATCCCTTATATTTTTGTGCTTAAAGGTAACTATTTTCAGTCACTGTTGGTTCAAATTTATGGATGTAAATTAAGGTATTTTTATTCATCTTTCATTGAGAAAGAAAATGCAGCACACATTTGCTTGCTCCCACATTTCCATTTTATTTATCTTATTAAAGTGTTTGGTTTATTAGTTTATTTATAAATTTGAAAAAAGATGTTGAATGTAAAACAGTAGACTGAAACTATTATAAAGCATTATTCTTAAATGTTAGAAGGTACACTAGGCACTGAAATGTATCTTCTAAAATATTGAGAAATCTTCATGACATATCTTTGCAGGTCAGAAATGAAAATAAACATTGAATGGCTTTGAATTTCTTTTGTGGGTCAAGCTAAAGATCATTCAGGCCTTATGCCCCCTCTTTCAAGCTGCATTTGAAGGAGTGTTTGGAAAAGTACAATAGCAGAATATGTAAGGATTAAGCCTTTCCTCATTTTCTTGCAGGTTTCAGTAGTAACAGGACTTGGGCCTTCCTGTATAATAGTAACAGACAAACCTTTTTCACTTAAACTTTTGACTGATTTTGGACACACTTTTACTTTTGATCTCCAGAACATTCCATAATTTAATCCCGTGTTTTGTAGAAAATGTCTCCTCTTGTGTCAATCTGCTGCTGATTTCACTTGCTGTCCCATAGTTCTTGGATTGCAAAAAACAATGGATCATCTCTGCCTATTCTCAGGCGTATTACTTTCTGCTGAAGAACATTCAAAAATTTGGAGAAGGTGGGCAAATTTCAGCAAAACCCCAAATCTTCTGGCTTTGTAAGATATTCCAAGAAGTTCTTGTATATAAATTAAACAGGTGGTGCAAAGGATTCATAATGTTTTAAGAAAACAAACAAACAAACAAAAAAACCCAACCAAACAAAAACAAACAAACAAAAACAGCAGGAAAGAATGTGTGAGGAGGAATATTTATTAGTAAATTGTAAAATATTTAGGGGAAACAGCTGCATATAAATCAATAAATTTAAATTATGAACTATTCTATAAGCTGTAGTATTTCATGTTGAATTAGTTGAAAATACTTGTACATATTCATTTGACATTTATCCCTGTAGTGGGCAAACTTTTTGGATAACCATGGGTCAGGAATCAGGACATGCATTTGACATACTTGGCATTGCAAACTTCACAAGATGATATATATTTATTGTATTAATTTATTGTCATTGTGAATATGATGAATATTTGCAAAAAGCAATGTCAGTGAGGAATATTTTTTATTTATAAAAAATGTTGCAAAATAATGTCATTGTTACTTGGCTCAGCTTTAAAGTAATTTGCCTAGAAAAGTGATTTATGTGATCGCTAAGGCAGGTATTTATCCTGAGAACCTATAGTCCATGTATAGATAGATAAATCCATTAAAGTCTTAAGGTACTACTGCAGCCATTTGCTTTTCCCAAGAAGAAAATGTTCTGGCTTGCTAACGTTAAGATAGGGTAGAAGCAGTAATGAATTGACCCTGCGTGGAGAATGTGAGATGAATATACAGATATATGAGTGTATATATCTGTTTGAAAAATATTCTAGAAAATGTAAAGACAACGTGTTTTGGCTGGAAAAGGTTTATCATGAAGACATTTTGGATAGTCCTCTGCTAGCGAAATGCTGCCCTTTGCCTTTCTGCAAGTCTACTTGTGCTCTAAGTTAGAACCATCACAAGCAGTGAGGTGCTGTGTAGAAGCAGCACAGGTGAAAACAAAAAGGTGGTGGAGAACAGCTTTTCCTTGCACTCTTTCCTCAGCTGTGAAATGTATGCAGGTTACTTCAGAAACTGTCTGCTTAACTGACTTTCTACATGCTACAGGAATAATTTACAGCCATCATAGACACTAATTAATGAGACAAGGTGCAGATAAGGCTAGGCGCTGCAACAGCACTGGCTGAGTTGAACATTCTTGGTATCATGAATATGGAGTAAACATTCATGTGGTGTCAAAACTTGAAAATTCACTTATTCTATTTGCCTGGAGCTTATGGTATTATATTTTTAAAGGAAGCAAAACTTCAAAGCATCTAAAGGGTACAATTATGTGATCCCCCACCTATAAAACTTCACGAACTTCAAGTATGTTATGCTCTAGATAACTTCTCCATTATTGATAATGATCAGTAACTATTATTTCTTTGGTATATTCTCCCACCAGCTGTGCATTTTTCAGTGCCTAGTTAAAAGCAGCAACCCCAGAATATTTAGTATCTCATCAAAGTCACATTCTTAAAGTCTTATCCTTCAGCTCCAAACTAATTTGTTACAAGCCATATATCCTGCATCACTAGCATCATTCATCATGCTTTGTGGAACAGTGTAGGGCTTTAATAATTTCTTCCTGAACACACAAGGGATAAGGTTGCATTCTTAAGACATCAAGAACACTGATGTCATGTTGTTTCTAGCTATTTTTTTTGTTTTGTTTTATAGAAAGTATATCTATTCACACCATTTTTGAAAATTTCTCTGTACATCAACTTGAAGCTGACATCTTTACCATCTGAAAGAACCCAACCACATCCTTTATTCTATTATAATTTGTTAATAATTTATTGGTTTTCAACAGCAGATATTAGATACTTTATGGCATTGGTTGTGTCTTTAGTATCTATTCATATGGATAACTATTTTCTTCCTTAATGTCAACAAAATGTTGACATTGGTTTAAAGAATTTAAAGTCATAACTTGCTCAAAATTTGGACAATCTTTATTCTGGACATAGAGCTTGCCAAATGATTTACTTTTTTGGTGAGTTAGGGGTGGATTGTAAAAATGGCAGGTAAGCAACAGGTCCATTAATGAGACCAGCACCAGACCAGTACAGCTCTACACTTTTATAGTGCATTCTAAAGAAAAGTGTTTTGTCTTGTGTTATATATTCCCACATATACACTCAATTAGTTTCTATAAACTGATGTTTGAAAGTCCATACCAGAGAAAGTACTAGTCAAACCCAATTTTATTCTTTAAGCAGTAATACTAAGCACGTAAAGGCCAGTTCTGTACAATAAAAACTGGCAGATAAGTTAGAATTTTTAGAAGCAAGCTGGTTTTTAAAGAAAAAAAATAAAATGTATATGAACATTAATATTACAAAAAAAAAAAAAAAGGCAACAAAAAACCTTGTACAAGCAACAAAAAACCTTGTACAAAGGTCATATATTTCTTTATTTATTTATTAGCTTCTACATTCTTAGAATCACAGAATGGTTGAGGTTTGAAAGTTATCTGCAGATTATCTAGATAGAACTTTACTGATCTGTGAAACATGCAATAAGAGAGAAACACAAAATACTCAATACTCTATGTGTCGTCATGTATACAGGGGAAGCGGCACTTCTTCCAAATTTTATACCTATCTGGTATGCCTATATTTAAAACAGATGAATGCTGTAGAGAATGTCTTTCTGCAGCATGAACTAACTAGTGGAGAGGGAGTAAAGTGAAAATACAGAAGACTGGAGCTATATCTCCATTTATACTAGTTGATGCTTGAAACTTTTTGCTTCTCTTCTTTGCTTAAGACCTATGAGTTTTGGTTCATAGGGCATGCCACTCACTAGGTGACATACAGCACTTAAAACAATAGGTATGATAGTCTATTTGTAATTAGAAATATGAAAAGTCAGGAATTAAAATAGAATAGAATCGAATAGAATGTTGGAAGGGACCTTCAAAGACTATCTGGTCCAACTGCCAAATTACTACTTGGAGGAGAATATTTTGTCTGATTTTTAGCTAATACACTTCACTGTGTCTCATTTTTATCTTTTACTGAGATATGGACGAAGAGTTTAAATTCAATAACTATCCAGGAAATGTATACATATGTGTGTGTACATATGTATGTATGCATTACATGCATTAACATTGAGTATTTCTTCTACACTTCAAATTTCCCAAACCAAATATGTCTGGGTTTCAGTGGGATATGTCTCAGGCATTTATATTTCAATAAGTGTGATTGGTACGAGTGACTTTTTATGCAATTAGAGATTATTTCAATTTTCAACCCTTGAAGTTCTTTCAGATAATGATTTCCTCCTCCTCTGTCTTTCAGTGTATAAACTCTATATGCAAATATCATATGGATAATTAGTTCTTTCTGTGTTCTAAATTGGCTAATTACTGACTAGCTTAATTACTATATTACTAGAAATTACTGAGTGTAAAGGGATCTTGGGCTTCAGGGTGGGGAACCAGTGAGAAGAAAAAGAATAATCTTGCTGAAGATAGAGTAAATTACCTAGATGTTGGAACAACCCCGGAGAGAAAAGAAAGAGGAAAATGTGTAGGTTATTTGTTGACTGTTCTCCACCAGATTTTTTTTTTTTTAGTTATTTTTACTGCCTCAGATAGACTGCAGTATAACACATAATCTTCCCTATGTTTTTATCTTTATTATAGTGACGATCTCAGTTATTTATTATATATCTGACAGTTGTTTTGGTGTTATTGTTCACATTATATAAGAGAAGGTATGTTTTATTTTATACATGGGAATTCTCATGTACTAGTTAATTAGATGTTCAAAGTCATTAAAAGGTCATTGTCTCATCTGCTGAACAAAGCTTTGAAATGTAAAAAATTAACATGTTAAATGTTAACTTGGTGTTAACCAACTGATAAACCACTATTTTAAGGATATAGTTTATTTATATATTATTAAGGCAGCTAGGTCCTATTTTAGGTATCGGTATGTTGGACCTCTGTATCTACAGCTGTAATTAAGAATCCTTTTTATAATCTCTAAATTTACTCAGAACCTAATTAAAGGAAAAAACAATGAAGTAATATATTCAGAATTGCATCTCTTGGTACATTCCCTTGCTCACTGCATAATGTGTTGAGTAGTTTAAATAATTGGATTAAGCTATATTAATTTTCTTTAATAAAGATGTTGGCAGAAAACTTTATATTGTTCTTTTTAATCCATTTAGCAATTCCCACCTGAATTGAGTACTCATATTACAAATAGTAGATTTCTGTGAAAAACAGAATTTTCACAGATAAGTGACATTCTCCTGTGTCAAGTAACTTTATATTCAGACATGTAAGAACTTGTAGAGTATAAGGATAGCCTTTTTACACATATCCTAAGCACATGTGTGAACAAACAAGATAGTCCACAGATATGTTTAATTGGAGAAAAGCACAATTATTTTATCTGGGAATTACAATAATTGTTAGGACATAAATCACCTGTCTGCCCTCAACTGTTTTCCCCTAGTGAAGAGTTAGTTGTTACATGTCACCCAAGCTTGCCTCACAAGTGGGCATTGAAATGACAATTAATTGAACATGCAGTGCTGGAGCTTAAAACTAGATGGAATATTTAATAGAGCAACAGGTAAACTAAGAAACTTGAGGGCAGAAAAGATCTTGTAAGGGTGAGAAAGGGATCTGCATGTCTTAATCAGACCGTTCACCACGGAGATCTATAAGTAAATGGTCTAAAAAGTAATGTTTCAGGTTTTACTGAATTTTGGCCAAAGGTTCTTAAGGACCAGTTGCCTTACCAGTCATAGTTTTGTATTAATTTTTATAGTTAAGTAAATTGCTTGTGAAATTCTTTACTCTGCCTCCTCACTCTATGCGTTTTTTAAGAATAAATAGGTAACATTTATTCCTAAAACTAAATTTAGGAATAAGACTACAAAACTCTTGATCTGATTATGCTATATGGAACTAAAGCTATCAAAATAGTGCTTATATTTTCTATTCTGGTGGACAGAAGTGAGAGATGATCTACTGTCTTCAGATCTGGGTTAAAAAAAGGGGGGTGGGTGGTGGGATAGCAGCAAGATTATGTTTCTAGAACTCTTCTCAAAGCATATTTATTTCACAGCTAATACCTACAGGTTACTTCTCCTGAAACAGGAAAACTTGATTTTGCTTGAAACAAAAGGTGTGGCTATTTGTTCAGATAGTTTTGCACAATGTAATGAAAATAGCAATTCTAAACAAATCCCTCTATACTTAGGATAACAGAATGATTTAGGTGGGAAGGAAACTCAGGAGGGTATCTTGTCCAAGCTCTTGCTCAAAGCAGACCTAACTTCAAAGTTGATCAGGTTGTTCAGGGCCTTGTCTAAGTTTTGATCATCTCCAAGAATGGAGATTCCAAATTCACTCAGTGACTTGTTACACTGCTGTGGTGGATTGACCGTGGCTGGCTGTCAGATGCCCACCCAGCCACTTTCTTACCCTCCCTCTGCAACAGGACAGAGGGTGAAAATAAAATCAAAAAGCCTGTGGGTCGAGATGAAGATAGGAAGATCACTTAACATTCCTAGCATCAAGGGAAAAACAGACTAGATTTGGACAGTGAGAAACAAAGAGAAAATTATAACAACTTCCCTCCGCCCCTTTTTCCCCAGGTTTAAATTCACTCCTTCCTTCCCAACTCTCTACCTCCTCACCCTCCCCAGGCAGTACAGGGAAAATGGGGAGTGGGAGTTACAATCCATAACAGGTCCTCTCTGTTGTTGTTTCCTCCTCACATTTTTCCCTTGCTACATTGTGTGCTCCCTCCCATGGGATACAGTTCTTCAGGATCATAAAATAACAGAATCACAGAATGGATGAGTTTGGAAGGGACCACTTGGTCCAATCCATCTGCTCAACAAGGGACACCTAGAACAGGATCATGTCCAGGTGGCTTTTGAAGATCTCCAAGGAGGAAGACTCCACAGCTTCTCCAGGCAACCTGTTCCAGTGCCCCATCACCTGCTTATTAAAGAAGTGCTTCCTGATATTTAGACAGAACCTCTTGTGTTCCAGTTTTTGCCCACTGCCTCTTGTCCTGGCACTGGGCACCACTGAAAAGAGCCTGGCTCTGTCTTCTGTGCACCCTCCTGTTGTAGTTTAACCCCAGCAGGCAGCTTAGCACCACCCAGCCGCTTGCTCACTCTCCATGGGGGAGAGAACTGGAAAGGTAAAAGTGCGAGAACTCATGGGTTGAGATAATAAAAGTGCGAGAACTCATGGGTTGAGATAAAGACAGTTTACTGGGTAAAGCAGAAGCTGCGCATGAGCAAGCAAAGCAAAACCAGGAATTCATTCACTACTTCTCATTGGCAGGCAGGTGTTCATCCGCTTCCAGGAAAGCAGGGCTCATCACACGTAATGGTTTCTTGGGAAGACAAATACCATCCCTCTGAACGTCTCCCCCTTCCTCCTTCTTCACCTCAGCTTTTATTACTGAGCAATAAACCCATGAGTTCTCACACTTGCTTTTAATCACAGATCTACAATTTTAATGGTAAGGAAATACAAACAAACATTTTACCCTCTAGTTCCCTCCACTTCACTAAGTTTTCCAAAGAGTATGCTAGCTTCACAGGACAAGGTAGAATTACATTTGAAGAGAGCTTTTTAAAAAAATTATTCTTATAACATATGCTATAATGCTGTTTGTCTGAGGGAGGATGGGAGGTTTTGCTGAAATAAAAAGGTGACTGGACCATGGTTATGCCCTAAATTTAAGCTTTGAATTGCTGCTGGAAGTCATATTTATGATTTTGCCTCTTCCAGATGGAAATAATGGTGGGCGGGACATGCTACTGCAGCCTGATATCCTGAGATGAGTTTGATTCCACAGCTAAAATAAATGTGCTTTCCATTATGAAATGTGCTTGAATGTTGACTGAATATGAATACAGTGCACTTCATCATCAGTATTTTCCTCCTACAGTGCGTCCTTGGGTATAGATTTTCCTTTCCAAGCAGAGGAACAGTTCTGCAATTTATACCTTTGACAATTAAATGCATTCGTCATTCCCAGGATATTTTAAGGTGTAGGCTGTAAATGATGTGAAACACGTGCTATGTCATTGAGTATCTCAGTATCTTCAGTAATTGTCTCCTCATATTTCCAAGAGGTTTACATTAAATCTTGTAACCCACCCTTGCCAATTTTGTCAGGCAACTAACTTAAATGTTAGCTCCAGATTGCACCGTATAGTATTTAGCATGAGGTCTGGCTGCCATCTAAAGTGATTTATTACTCTTGTCAAAAACACAATTCTTGAGCAGGGAGAGTTTGGCTGTCTTTTGGAACTAAAGATAGACGTTTATTTTAACCATCTATTTGCTCGATATCCTGACATAAGGCTCAACATACTTTATGATATGTTTTTTTGAAATGTTTCTTTCTAAAGATATGCTTCTTTAGCAGTACTTCTACCTACAAATAGGCCGTTGCAATGTATAGAGAGGAGATTTGAATTACATTAGGACTCAAAATGCAGTGTCTTCATTCCAGGAAGAAATACAGTGTTTTCTGTTTAGTAAGGAGAACTGGATAGATTCTGATTTCCTACAAGTCACGCTAGTGGGCATCTTTTCCACTGATTCCCCTTTTATTGTTTTTTAAATTCATTTTCCACTCACAAGAACATTGACAAATAAAAGCTAAAGTTACTTATCCTGCAATCAGAGGGTTACATACCCCATGCTTTGTTTATAGCAGCATACATAGAATATTTACACAGACTAGGAAGTGAAAGAAGCTAAACACATCAGTACAATTCAGTCATGATTTTTTAAAAATGATGTATTGTTTTCTGAAAGTACAAATATATGGTTAAAATCTGTACCAGAATTCTGAGAATTCACTTTTGTGCTTCTCATGGTTTTTAAGTGTGTCTTTTCCTGGTCCTTTACAATAGGGATACATAAATGTATTTAATTAAAATTTCACAGATCGAGGTTCTCTTAATGCCTGCCTAAATCCATTTCATTGGAAATATATTATTTCCCTAGCCGTATGTATGATTTAAATAAAGTTTTATAAAAATCAACAACAATCACAACAAAACTACAAATTAACTAATTGCTTTGATTACAATGTAGCTTTTTAACACAGTAATTGCAGGGTCACTGTACAGATCATATTTCATGCATCAAAACTGTAGGTAGCAAGGCAGCTATCTAGTTCTATGTGCTATGCTGTGCTTCAGCCAAGGAGTATAATCCACTAACAGATTAGTACTCATCAAAAATCTCTTCCCCTGGTATGTATACCTGTTGATGATCAGAAGACTGCTTTAGCTTTCTCTTGGATCACTCAAGTTTCTTTAATCTCTCACCATAAAGGTTTTCAAACAGCTTTTTGTGACCACTTTTCTTTTTTGCAATACATTTTTTGAAGAATTGACCAAAAGAGTACACAGTGTTCCATCAATGGCCCAACAGTACTTGTAGTCAAGGGCAGAATCCCTGCTGTCCCTAGCTTATTACAATTCCTCACTGTTTAGATAGTCAAGAGTTGCATAAAATCATTTCACTGCAGCACCACACAAAGCAATCATATTCAATAGTTCGTCATAAGAGCACAAGATATAAGCACAGTCTTGCTGGGTAAAGGTCCAGCTAACACTGCATTTGCTTTTGACAATGCCCCAAAAATGAATATGTAGACAAGAATATTATAACAAAAGGAGTATACATGAAACTACCCCTAAAAAGTCTCCCAGCTTTTAAAGTTTTGCCATTAAGGCTTACTTGACTGAGTTCCTATGTATTTAGTAATCCTTGTTAACTTGCTGAGTCTCTCAATCAGCCAGAGCCAATCCTACGGCATCCTGCAACAGTGAGGTCCACACCTCAGTGGCCTTATTTCTCACCTGCTTTGGCTTCTTGTGGGTGTGCCTCCCACTATGTTTCCTGCCTCTTGTATCCACTCTCTATACTGGAAACGAAAATCAATAATTGTTCCCTATCCAACCTTCCCACGACAATTTTGGTAGGCCTCTCTTATATCGGTCCTCATTTATCTTTTTTTTCTGGAGTGAAGTTTATTTCTTGGTGTCTAATACAGAAGCCATTACACCCTTGCCACCTTTATTTGACAGCTTTCCCATTATACTGCATCACTTCAGAGACACGAGTGCTGCTTGCAAACAGGATTAATATAGTGAAATTGATGTTTTCTCCAATATTAGGAAAGGAATGAAAAAATCATTATTTTAACTGCTGTTAAACACTAAAATGATGTTTTTGCAGAACTAACTATCAAAACCCCAATATTGCACTCCTAATGGTAATGGTAAGCCTGGGTCCACTATTTTCTGTTATTTTAGGAATAACACCCCCCCAACCCTCCATGTACATTTGTTTGAAGTTGTCTCCATTAAGTTTCATATACTATTTCATAGTTCAGCCACTGAATGGTGTGAGGTCCTTTGGCATTTCTTTATGATCAGTCCAGTCTTTATTGCCTTGATTAACTAGGCTTTATGACTCTTTTCAGTGGCACTCTTCAAAATGAAGTTCCAAGTCTGGAAGACTGGCCTGTATTATTTGTCTTTATGTGTTGGATTTCCATTTTGCTATATTGAAGTACAACTTGTGGAAAGATTGAAGCTGATTTTGATGAAGTCAAATACAATCCCTGAAAATCAAAGTAAAATACTATTTATGGATTATAATTTTGGAATATATCACAAGATATGGAATACAGTAACCTGCACAAACTTAAAAAAGTTAAAACTCATTGATATATCCTGAAAACTTTGGGATCTTCTTTAAATCTTTGATACAAATGATTTTTTTTTCTAAGGTATTAAGAAACATTTTGCTTGATATTGTGTTGATGGAACATCCTTGCAAAGCATTCCTAGTGGTGACCTAATGAAAATTCTTTTATCACTGTATAATCCAGAGGATTTTATATATTAATAGTAGTATGTTCCCCAGAAGTATCTAAAGGACTATGAAGGGTCTGATATTGCAACCCAAATCATGAAGAGTAACTGATTAGAAAGACTAGATTGGTTATCTCATGCCAAGAGATTTTTCAATCCTTATTTAGGTGTTAATATAGAAGGGAGTAAAACTGACACTACCTTCCATAATGTCTAAACTTCTTATGATGTCCATGTTTAGAAATAGTCTGAAGAGTCCATTTCTCATAGTCTTTGTTCTGCCCCTTGCCCACTGATTTTATTCATTACTGACTGTAAATAGCTTAATCTCCTGGACTTCCTGAAGTTTAAGCCAGCCTAAACATGGATAAAAACAGGGTTTTAGATAGGAGCCAGACATATTTCTGAGCATAACTAGTTATCTTCCCAGGAAACTTTCTGGATTGTTAAATCAGTAATGGGTTAGATAATGAATTAAGTTTTTAAATGATTATGCAGACCTGGGAAGGAGGTGAACAGGATTAGGTTATGCGACCATTGGGTTTTTAGATACATACAAGGATCTTAAGTAAATATTACAGGTAAGATTTGTCTGCTCCCAAGATCCCAATCATTACAGAATGAAGGATGTGCTAAATGAGAAGAATGAACTCAGTGAGTTCTTTTAGACTTCATCTTGTTTAGCTTTGTGACATAAAGTCAGAATCCCTAGTCCTGTCGTTATCCACTTCTAACAAATACAATTGCTTCTTAGAAAGCACCAAACCATATGCAAAATAATGTAACAGAACGCAGAGAATTTTCTAACATTACAGCGTTTTCAAAACTCTGAGGCTTGCAGGTGAGCTACTGTAAGAGAAGTTGGCTGGAACGCTTAATACACAATAGAGTTTTGTTGATATTGACAAAGAAAAATGAGATATATAGTTATATACCTTCTCTGTTACTCAACAAAAAGAAGATAAAGTGCCTTAAAGATTTGTGTTTTGTCTGTGTGAATTTTAGCCAGGTTAGCAGATCTACTCATGAATGTTTCAGTTGATTCTCAGGCTTGAAGGTATGGTGGTTTTTTGTTTGTTTGTTTGTTTGTTTGTTTGTTTTGGTCATTTCTTTTAGGTCTAGCCTGAGGAGCAGTTATGGTTCCCTTCAAGAAACACAAATGCTAAGTTGATGAGAGAGTACAATTCAGTAGCAGCTGACATCATGAAATGACAGATATTAATTTGGGGACATCACAGACAATGTGTTCAAGAAGCTGAATCGTTGGGTTCCAAGATACAGGAGGTACTTTCCATCCCAGCCCAATAAGCATGACTGCTGCCATTCCCTCTCCGCAGGCTCAGCCAGTAGCAAACCTATGCATGTATTCCCAATGGGCACATGCGCGCGCACACACACACACACACACTCTCTGTGAATGAGATATGGAACTACTGAAATAAGACTGATAGACCTTGGGGAAACTTGCAGGGAAAGGAAGCCACTAGTATGTGATAACTGGACATGGTCTTAGGCAACCTGCTGTAGGTGGCCCTGCTTGAGTGTGGGGGTTGAACCAGACGACCTCCAGAGGTCCCTTACAACCACAACAATTCTGTGATTCTGTGATAAGCCTTAACATAATGTTGCCAGCCACCACTGCAGGGAAGACAGGACTCTTAAAGCCAAAATGGGCCTTGACATAATTTTTGCTAACCCTACACAAATATATTCAACATTATTTCTGGTGAGACGAGGACTAACCGAATCCTTGATTTAGCATTAACATACGGCTTTAAAGTATATCTACAAGCCAAGGTGGAATTGAAGAACTAATAAAGTGCTGACTAAGCACAATAAATAGAACATAGGAAAACTAAAACAGTAGCAACATGGTGTTGCATTATAGGGGACTTATCAGAGTCAAACATTTGCCTGTTTCAGAGCCCTGTTAAGGACTTTCACTGAGACAGTTTCACAAAGCTGAAAATATTTAATAGTCCAACATTTGCCTGTTTCAGAGCCCTGTTAAGGACTTTCACTGAGACAGTTTCACAAAGCTGAAAATATTTAATAGTCCAACATTTGCCTGTTTCAGAGCCCTGTTAAGGACTTTCACAAAAACACTTTTGCAAAGTTGAAAGTATTTAATTGGGCAACAGACATAACAGATTCAGAATTGCTGTTGATAAACACACTTACTGCAAAGCGCTAATATATGATAATAGTGCTAGCAAAAATGCTATCCCGGGTATTCTTCACCAAAAGGTGAAGGCGCAGAGCTTAGCAAGAAGGTTTCCCTATCTTGGTGGAGAAGAAAGGCACACAGCCTGTCTACTGCCTCTTCTAGGTCTCCAATTTCTTCTTTCTCTCCCCTGCTCCTCTGGTTTCCTAACCGTAACTCCCTTTTTCCTAACACTAACTCCTAACACTAACTCTCTCTTTCCCAACAATACTCCCTCCCCCACTTTTAGATCCTAACTTTATCTGTTCCCCCCCTGGAGTGACATTTAGCATGATCTGGGTGGAGAGTTGAGTACTATAGTCATATATGTTTAGCATGTACTTCATTATGCTCATTATCATATTCAGGGATGTTAACTTTAATATTCATTTTACTAATAATCAAGCAAAAGGTTTCACTCTGGGCACTGTGGCCTTCAAGATTCTGTTCTGCTGCCAAAACAGGGCCATCCCACCACCACAAGAGTCCTCCTTTGACAACTTCTCATACCAAGCTTACAGACCTCTATCCACAAAGTTCCTATAAGAGATAAACAGGAGCAAGCTGTTGAACTCCCCTTTGCCCAAGGCCAGTGCTTACCAGTGACACTAACAAGTCTGACTATTCTCCACACAAGATTAAGAGAACTGCAGAGCAAGGGAAAAAGTAACTGTTATTTGTGTCATTTTTGGGTAATCAGCTCCCCAGAAGAACATCTGCAGGATGAGGAAACAGAAGGACACAGTGACCAGTTATCACAGGACTGGGCAGTTGACTGAGCAGAAACATGAACAATCAGTCTGGAAAACCAAGGAAGTGAAGACCAGAAGGGCAAAGGTCAGAGTGTCCTGGGATAAAAAACAACTCAAATGTCTACAAGGGTGGGACCATGACTGCATCAATTGCTATAGCAATGAATATCTCCAGCCACCTCAATGGCAGGCAAGATGCCTTGGACACTCCATGCCATGAATGGGGACTCTAAGATCCAATAAAGGGGTCTTGTGGACTTTAGTGCATAGGGAAAACTATGATTGGTATAGTTTAGTTTTAGGTAGTGCCTGTCACTACACCAGTAATGGTTGAATGATTGTATGCTGATAAGGTTATTTTAACCACTGTCTGGCATTATGGTAGTTATAATTATCTCATAGTTAAGTAGTCTTAAACCATGATTGTATTTGCTATGGCCATGCTAAATTGCTGAAGTTTAGCAAAGCTATCAATCACCACAGTCTATTACAAATATTCTTACATACTTTATATCATCACAGTCTCCTCCCTCCCCAGATAACCCTGTTGCATGTTTCCATCTTCTCACTTACATGCATGCACACACACATACACAAACACCAACAGCACTGATACAAACATGAAAAACCCAGGTGGCCTGTTCCTGTTCCTACTGTTGGGCTAATCAGGATAGGAGTGTACTAGCAGTCACAAACACACACACACAATCCTCCCAGATCTGGCTCTGGTCCTTCCAGCAATTGGACCCTGGATCCCAGTCCCTCCAGCTGGTACCCCCTATGACCAGCGGTTCTTTCTCCAGTCACTGCCTCCTGACATTTTTCTTCTCACCAGCTAGTTCAGACTGAAGTTTTCCAGTGATTATGCATATACACACACCCTTAACAGAGAACACGCACAGAAAATAATCAGGAATAGAGTTTAATAAGAAGACGGGGCACACAGCAGTGATCAGCCAGGGACTCGGTCAGAGATGCATAGTGACAGCCCCTGCTTACATGTGACCAGCTCCTTTTATTCCCCTCCTTCCCAATTCCCATGACTCGTTCTCCCTGCTCCACACTAATCCCTCACTTTCCCTGCTTTTGGACTTTCCTCAAAACATCCTGTAACAAGTTTTGCACTTTCTGCAATCCCTTTAAAACATTCCATCATAAATTTTACAAGATCTCACAAGCCCCCTCAAATATTCCATGAAAAATTTGCTCTTTCTCATGATACTCTTGTTTTCCTGCTGTCCCATTCTAATCAGTTGCAGTGGAGGTTCAGTGGTTGAACCTCCTCAAGATCTCAGATCCCGTTTTCATTACTGTTTTGGTTACCTCCTGTTCCTTATGGTTTGTGTACCTGCATGATCAATATATCACTTTTTTGTCACCTGATTTTGTTTTTTTATGCTGAAGAGTCATAAGCCAGATAACCCCTCTAATCAGATATCCTTGCATTCCAGGCATACATATATATTTACTTTCCACATATCCTTATGTCATAATCCAAGAATGCTCTTATATGCAGTTTTTCAGACCTGTTTGAAGATATCAGCATTGTTGCAGTTTCGTCAGGCTGATTTATTCAGAAAAATTAATGTTATTGAAAGATCCAACAGAGATTGTGCAGCTACTTTCAACAGGTAGAATTATTTAATTTATCTGATAACTATTGGTCTTTCATTTTGATATCCTGATAATTATAACACTCACAGACTATAAATGGCCTTTAACAAGCACACATTAGCTCCCAGACTAGGTGCTTTTTCTGGAAGAATAAGGCAGGGCTTTTGATTCATATATAAGTAGAGTAACATAAGCTCTAAATTCTTCATGGTGGGTTAAGTGGAGCTCCTTCTTGTTTGTCTTGCAGGCTCCCAGATCAGCTATAAATGCTCCATCGCATACACAATATCCTTCTTGCAAATGCTTAACAGCTTACAAGAAAGGCAGGACAAGAAGACTGGAAGCTAAATATACTGATCATCTGAGATTCACATTTCCTCAGAGTAACAAGGTCCTATTTATGTGTGCAACAAAAATCTGATTAAAGGGATATCCTTGGTTGCTGCAAAATGATTTTGGTGTGAAGGAGAAAACAAGAGTTCTGACAGTGTGTGTGGAAAGAAGATCAGAAAAAAATGATGACCAGATATGTTTTTGGAAATTAAAAATGAAGAATTAAACCAACTAGAAAAACAAACAAACAAACAAATGAAACCCAAGCTGTTTGATTTTAGAATTTGTTCCCATTTGGAGGAGGAAAGTTTTCAACTGCATTGACTTCCTTACAGATACTTTATTATTTCTGATGTCATACAGCTTTACTACTATAATCCTCGTAAACCATTGTGAGTATCCAGTGGGACACCCAGACACTGACTCACAGGTTAAACAGTTCCCTGAGAGGTGCATCCATAGGGGGGAGCTGCTCATAGCCAGAGCAGAGGTAAGGCTGGAATGAGAGCTTGAGTAAACTCACACTTCTCTCAGTGACACTCCACAGTGCAGGCCTGTGAGCCTCTGGCAGTCAGTGGTACAAGGAAAATGGTCTGCAAAGCAACTGCAGAAAACACGCATGTGAGGAACATGTAAGTGAAAATAATGGCATTGAACAACTACGTAAAAGTTGGTCTTGACTAAAGCTTTTCTACACAAGATCTATGGATTTTCTTGAAAAGCATTAAAAAAATCGCAGGAATAAAATGGCTGAGAGCTCTGCAATGTAGCATTTGTATACCAGCCCAGGCTATACAGGAGGGTTTTGGTGCTTCAGAAGATGAACTTCTTGCAAAAGGTTGGAAAAACTGAAGTTGATGTCAAGAAGTGATTTTTGTAGAGTCAGGATTTAATCATAAATGATGCAAGTTTCCAGCTACTGACCTGAGAACAGAAACCTAAAACCTCTTTCAGGACATGCAGATTAGAATGTCTTGAGATCAGTTTTGTTGGTGGTCTAATCTTAGAATTAACCTGATTTATGTATAGACAGTTTTCCTTACACTCAACAGGAGTTAAAACAATTGTGTAGTGAATTGGCAAGAAAAAAGGATCCTCACTCTGCCTCAATTTAACATTCTTATCATTTAAGAATCAATCTTTGCTGAATTTCTACCAAAATATCTTTTTATCTTCTTCAATATTTTTCATATTCTGTTTTGTGCCTGCTAGTGGTGCCAGAAGGGAGAGGGACAGAGGAGACCAAGAGGCATTTTCATAAACCAAGATCATGTTAGAGGTTAAAAAAGTACTAATACCTATGACCAATTATTTATAGCTAATCAATGGATGATATAGTAGCTGTTTGTTCTTTTAATTCAATTAATCAACTCCCCCTTACTGCATACAAATTACTGTACTGTACTCATTTTACAACATTTCGTATCATCACAGATTATCAACAGCAGAAGGCAGTTTCATATATCGCTCTACATACCTTGACAGAATTCACAAATTATTTTGAAAAATGAAACTTGACTTGGTGTCTAGTTTGAGAAATATTAGTCTCCCTAATCTCTCTCTCTCTCTCTCTCTTTTTCTTTAATTTCAATAGCAATGCATGGGTATGTTCAATTCCTATTCACAGACTCTCTTTATGTCATGCTGAAAGCCAAGCTGCTTTAACGTGTATTTTCATATCCTTCCTTGTCTCTTGCCCAGTAAAATTTTAAATTATCTCAAGCTTTCAAAATGTCTAGCAGGGAGGAAGGTACTCTCACACTAAATGTGGTACCTCAGGTCACTGCATTCCTGTGTGTTATTTCTAGAAAGTAAACATGTATGGCCATCTGCATCCCACAAGATGACTCATACATTATTCATGAACTGGCCAAGAATAAACTTCATGCATTTCATTAATCTGAACTTTTGTGGTTTTGGTGCTGAAGTGATTTACCAAACCATTGGTTTGAAAAAGAGAATGCATAACAAGTTAGGCTTAAATAATCTTCCTAGGGAAGAAAGAGTGCTCAGTGCAGCCAGGAATAGAGAGGCAGCAGAGCATCACAGAAGAGGTCAGCAATCACTTCAGCCATCTACAAGATGAAGTTTCTGTCAAAAAAGTACAAATACAGGTGGCATCGATGCTCATTACTGTACATGTATCTTGAGAGACAAGTCATAAAACTTCCTATAAACCTTTCCCAAAACACTTTCTTGTTGGAATTTTCCAGTTTTTGGCTTGGGGATGAGATATATAATATTTCACTTTGGGATTTTGGTATAAGTCATATCCCAGTTTCCTGAAGTTAGATTGCTAAAATCATGTATGTTCTAAGCAAAAAAATGCATTGGTTTTCAGAGGTTCAGTAGCATGCACATGTTCCACCCCCCCTGCCAAGGGCAGGGAGGGACTCCTTCCAGTAGATCAGGTTGCTTAAAGCCTCATCCAACCTTACCTTGAACACTTCCAGAGATGGGGCATCCACAACTTCTCTGGGCAACCTGTTCCAGTATTTAAGCAACCTCGTAGTAAAGAATTTCTTCCCCATATCTAATCTACACTCTCTTAGTTTAAAACTGTTACCCCTTGTCCTATCACTACACACCCTGGTAAAAAGTTTCTCCTCATCTTTCTTGTAGGCCCTCTTTATGTATTGGAAGGCCACAGTAAGGTCTCCCAGAGCCTTCTCTTCTCCAGGCTAAATAACCCCAACTTTCTCAGCCTGTCTTCATAGGAGAGGTGCTCCAGTCATCTGATCATTTTCGTGGCCCTCCTCTAGACCTGCTCTAATAGATCCATGTCTCTCTTGTGCTGGGGATGGCTGTGATCTGCCAAAGAGGTAATACCAAAATAGCAGGAAAAATGGAAGGGAGCACATCCCTCTTCCTACTTCTATAATCCATGGGGAAAGCAAGTGGAGAGAAAGAGAAGTGTCATCTTTCCCTAGCTAAGCTCATTTTTTCTTCTCCATTCATTTAATTCTTCTTTTTCCAGCCCATCCAAAACTTTGGTCTGGAAAGAAGATGTCTCTCTTTTAGTCAGCTCAGATCGTGAGTTTTCTGTAGGCACTAATCATATTTGGTGCTTCCAGACATTGAGCTCTAGTTTCTGTCTATCAAAGAACCTAAGCAATACAGTCCTATTTGTGTACATAGTTCAAGAGGCTATACTTGTGGTAGTACTGAAACATATGAATGAACATATTTTAATTTCATATTATTTGTAGGAGAATTGTGAACTGATTTTGTTACAGAAGATAAATTGTAATTCAGAAATTAATTTTAAGATTGGGTATTTTTTTTTTCCAGAATAAGAGAAATATAATGGTAATGATCAAGATGTATTGTTGGTTTGGGATTTTATATCAGCTTGTGTGTACATGAAGAGCATTAATAAGCAATTAAGAAAACCACAGTATTTTCCATAAAAATCCAGTATGTTCAGTATTATCTCTTTTGGAATTACTAAAGTGGTTGCTCTTACTGTAAAAAAGTTCTGAAATTGTTTCATGTAATGAGATTTCTCTTTTTATCTTTTTCCAATTATTTTTCCATTTTTTTAAAAGGAGAATTGAGTGCTACAGAAAACTAGTAGATCATTGATCAGTTGCTGTGGAGACTGAAATCCTGTAATTATGTTCACAGAGGTGAAACTGAGCTTCCGCACATTCCCTGCTAACAGGAGACAACTTTGCAACAGCAGGACAATATGCAAGGCCAAGAAGATAAATTACTGGAAAAGCTCGACGTCTAGCTAAAGGCATGGTAACCAAAAGAGAAGGTTAAATATCAGTAGTTCATTAACAAGTGGAGTTTAGCTCTGAGTGGTGAATGCAAGTAGCTGATGTTTCATAGGTTTTACTTTCTGAGTCATGTTTTATTTTGCTAAACAGTAAGACAAAGAAAACAAATGAAGCTATGTATGTGGTTCTATTAACTCCTTGGTTTTAATGTCCTATATGATCACTCTATATTCATCTATGTACCACACACCTTTTCTGTCTATAGGCAATATTAAGCCAATTAGCAAGACTGCCAATAGCAATCTTTTTCAATATTTACATTTATTATTCTGTACTCTGAGTTTTTACTAAAATGTCTGCTTCTTTCATTCCTCTGTTGCTTTGAATGTAAACCCCTGCATGTTTGGCCCTTGCCCAAAACTAAGATATCTTTTCCATTTGTGTTTATTTCCCATGATCACTAAAAAAAATTACAGTTATCAATTTACTTTGAATATAAGCACTATCTGAGATTTAAAAATCTATCACCAAATGTCTTCTTATTTATATTCTAATAGTGCTTCTATATAGAGTATGCAATCTTATTTTAATTCAATTTTCCTTTCTCTTACCTTAGGCTGCAAATATTCTTTAACATTTAGGTTGAATGGAAGGAAGATCCCTTTTCTTTCCTCAAAGCTCATCTTTCAGTACCTCTTTCAGGAAAAGTGTGTAAGCAGGTACACAGAAATGAGGCCACTTAGTTGAAGAATATTTCAAATTTTTAACTACATAGATGTATACACCATATTTAGTAAGTATTTATAGCATAGCTCATTAAAAAAAAAAAAGTTTTATGTTCCACTAATTTTAGCTGCACACAGGTGATAGGTACACTGTCTACAAAAGTGACTGTGACAGAGTCGTGAACCTGGGGATCACACCACTCTGGCAGGTGTAAGGAAAGAAATTGTAAACATCATGGATGATTGTGTTCTCTTTTTGTTTTCTCTCTGGTAACAGCTACCACTAGCTCTTAACAAGCCATTACATGTTCTGAAATTAATTTATTTCAGAAGTTCAGAAGCTCTTTTTACAGTCACCATTCAAACAACATGACAGTTTCATATAGGCACTTCTGCCCTCCCAGAGCTTTATTACTTACCATCCATGTCTAAAGTTTATAAAGCCCATAAAAACTATCTTTAAAGAGCAAAACCCTTCCAGGGGTTACATAATGGTGTAGCCAATCATCCTTTTTATGCAGAATACTATATGGGATTAATTGTTTACACTTCTTCAGTTTAGTCACATTACTGTTTATTTGAAAATTTCTCCAGAGCACAGAACACAGTAGAATCTCTAGATGTTTTCCCTTGAAAGATTTGTTATGTTGATGACATTGCTTGACCTTCTTGATGGCTAAAATTGCCTTCAGGTTCATTTAATTCATATAAGCTCAACTTCTCGAAAAAAATAGTGATGTTTCTTGAACTATTGCTTGAGTAAAATGTTTGGAACACATACATCATCTTTCAATCTTAAAAGAAAATGATTTGCTGAACATAGAGATGTTGAGCTCATCCGAGCAAGAAAGTCAAGTAAGGTTCACCAGAAGGATGAACAGCATTTCCCCCAGATGTCAAATTTGTGATTTAAGAATTAACACTCCCTCAGATTTCCTGGAGCATTTTCAGGCAGTGCATCAAATTCCTAGTAGATTGTCAGCAAAAAGCAAGGTACCAGCAGACACATCACTCAATACGTATTCAGCCATAGAGTGTCTGCCCTCAGAGCTGCTATGCTTTGCGGTATTACTGGTTGCGTTTGAGAAAAAATGCTGATACATATAATGCTTGGCTCTAGAAATACTCTGCATAAGCTTTATATGTGAGCTTTCAACATGCCTATTTTGGTTTCCACATCAATACTTACACAAATACTTACTTAAAATTATCGACAGGATACTGCACTCATGGGCAGTTCTCTGTATAACATTGTTTCGATGGTTCAGCAAAGTTATCTAGTTTTGCATGGGTTTGCAGATATCAATCTGCATAAAAGTCTTATGTAGAAACTTCTAAAAAATGGCAGATGGGAACAAAATGAGAAAGTAGGCCTATTAATAAATGAGATCAATGAGAATTGTGGAGTTATTGATTTACGTAAAAATAGTCTCTAAGGCAAACAAATTAACTGAAGAAGAAAAAAAAAATCTAAGCACAGTAGAGTAATGCAAAAATAAATACAAAGATGGTAGGATGAGTCTAGTAATTGCTGATCAGGCCTTCATGTTAATCAAAACAAGCAGAATTATTCCACCCATAAAATCAAATTGGAAGAGATAGTATTATTAATAGTAAGTAATAGTAGTAATAGTAATAGAACCTTGTATATACATAGTCATAAATAAGTGACCTTTTGAAATAACGGGATAGAGGAAATAATCTTAAATCATGATATGCATATCGATTAAAGTATTTCACAGGATGTTTTTGGAAAATTTTCACACACACACACAAAAGACATTCAAAATTCAAATCTAAGCTACCTGTGAGTACTGGGAATTGCTTTGAAGACAAATTATTATTAGCCTTTTTGTTTATGAGAAAGAATTAAAATTAGCCTCTCACAGAATATGAACCAGGGTCAAAACTGATCTCTTTTAACATAAAAAGAATAATATTAATGCTAGCAATTAAGGACCATGTTGTACCTTATACTCCTATAGTCTATCTGAGTAAGAAAATGTGACTCATTTATTTTAGTAAGCTTGTGTGTTGTATTTTGATAAGACCTATGAAAAAAATTTAGAAGTAGAACATTTAGCTTGTGTATTTAATATATATCTAATCTGAAATGTGTACGTATAAATATGTATACATAACATTATATATATATGTGTATATATACATATATATATATAAACTGTGGGGAGGTTCCAAAGTGTCTTTTCCTCTGAATACTGCAAAAAGAACTACACAGGATATGAAGGAAGTTTTTGACCATACCGAAGTAAAGTGAAGAGACCCTCACTGGTTTTAAACACTGAATATGTAAAATTAAACTAGGAATTTAAATTCACTGACTAGACAATTTATTGCACAATGGGTGGCTTTAATGAGAGATACCCAGATGTGTTTCATTTATGGAAATTAGATATACTATAGCAATCAAATTTAGTTTTGTTGCAATATAGCCTTTGGAAGTATGAAAACCAGATCCATTTGTCTTATAATAAATGACATAGGATGCAGAATCTTCTTCTAACCAAGAGAATGGACTCAAGTTGTCTTTCAAAGTGGTAAAAAAAAGAAAAGGTAAGCATTTAACATGGAACACATACTCTTGCTATCCAAGTGACTACTTAATTTTATCTAAATAATCTAAGCAGAGATATATTATAAAACAATATCTCTTGATACATTCATTTTAGCCTACAAAATTAATTGTGAATATAATTTATGCTTGCTTCATTTCAACTTCCCTCTCTCTGCTTTTTTTCTTTCACTATTTTTTCTTTAACTTCCTTTTTCAGGGGAAATATTCCCTGAAAGATTGTTTTTCTGTGAATCTCTGAAAGTGTTTAGACAAGAACTTATTATTAAAATTGATCAGTTTTGCTAGAATGCTTAACTGTTTCATATTTGTGCACATGATGGTAACGGCAGTCACTGTTTCCAGAATGGCTTAGTGCTATGCAAAAATACACCAAAGACCAAAAAAAAAAAAAAAAAAAAAAAAAAAAAAAAAAAAAAAAAAAAGTAAAAAAAAAAATGTAGTTTACAGAAATATTTTTAAACACATATTCAAAATAAATGTTGATGGCTTGTTAGAAAGAACTTTACATTTTGTACATTTTGTACATTTTGTTGCTTTACCCTTTAAACTCTTTCAAACTCCAAAATAATGATTCTTAGACTCATTGCTGACCCAATATCTAATCTTGTGTAGCTTAAACAGTTTTGTCTGGTAAGACTATTTCAAATATAGTCAACAGATCAATGCACAGAAAATGCAGCTTCCATTAACTATTTCTATCAAAATGGGGCTAGCAATGGTATTAGTGACCCCTTCTATACAACAACTTAGTTTTTAGATCACTTATACAGTCTAAGACATAGCTTTCAGTTATATCTTTGCCTGAAAATATTTAACAAACTCACATGAAAGTGTTCTATTTATCCAGTCTGAAAAAAATCCCATCCAAACTAGCAATCTTGTATTTCTGGGAACACTTTGTTTCTTTTGTTGATGTTTTATAGAGAAGAGCTAAACAGTCCATCGACCAGTCAGAGCAATTCTATATAAAGGGACTGTTATATAGGAGATAGGGGTTTGATCTCCCACATCATGGATAAATGCTTTTACTTTAGAGCTGAGTTGCAGAGGGATGATGCCAGTGTACTGGCAAGCAATTCCATTAAACTCTGTAAAGAATTATAACCATTATTATTGAAAGACAAAATAAAATAATGATCTTCAGGGGGACATTTGAGGCTGGGAATTCCAAGTCACAGGCAAATGTCTCCTGGAAATACACATGAGATTCTGAGCTTGGAGCGGGAAAAGGTAATGGCATTTCTTCCACAGTGATCTTTTTTTGCCTCAAGAAGGCCACAGGAGGCCAGGCATTGCAAAGCCCATTATTTTAGTACTATTACTTTTAGACCATTGATCATTTTTGACCTAACAGTGCCTTCTATTCCTTACAGAAATGAAGATTTCCTCAAATAGATTACGTGAGACTCCATTAGCCAGTGCTGAGGTCAAGTTCTGCACTCAGTTACAGTTGTGCAACTTGGTACTCAAGTCAGAAAGGGAAATTAGGAAGTGAAGGATTGCATTACAAATGGATGGTTTTGCTTTAGTTGTTTCGTAAGCAGATTTTTTTTTTTAATGTGAATTAGTGGAAGCATAATTGAAAGTGAAAGGATAATTGTGATATACCTTATATCTTTCATTCAAATTGCAATCCTCACTATCTGATGATACTGGCAAACTGAATGTATTAAAATGTGTGATATTTCATATTTTAGGTCCTTATTTACAACTAGAGGCAGGAAGAAAGTAATGAATCTTGAAATTATGCTGTGTTAATGTTGAAAAGAGTCAATAGCTAAAGAAAGAACTACAACCCCAGCAGTTTTTTGTTTGTTTGTTTGTTTTTGTTGTTTTTTTCTCAGCTGTAAAAACAGTGATGACTGGTCGTTGGATTCAGCATTTAAAGCAGTCCTTGGGCTGATATGAAGCTATTTTAGCTATTCCCAAGACCATTGTTCGGGAGATACCAATTTTAGGATTTTATCTCCATCCAGATTTCTTTTCTAAAACTCGGCAATGTTTATTATAGGCAGAACTGACATGGCAACCCTTTTTATTTTGGTTGTCTAAAATCTATTATAAAATGCTTACTGTCATGTGTGTGAGGTAAGAAACAGTCCACTGACACTACTGACCTAGTGTTTACTCTGAGGTCACTAAATGTAGTCATGCCTTCCTGGCTGCCTAGGAATGGGACAACTGCATTATATGACCTTGGACTGCCCCTGACACAGTGAATCATGTCACAGACCCATCCCCATTTTGAGATTAAGAGCTTTCTTCTTGTCTTAGATAATATATGGTCTCAAAATATAAGTAATAGCAGTTCTAGAAGGATATGGAGGCTTTGCTATCCTGTAATTGCTATGAATGCTGGTTACAGTACAAATAAGTGGAGAATTATTAAGGCTGAGTGTTTTATAGTCATGTAATTTTTTTCCTTCTACATGTTGTTATTCTAATTGGGAAAAGCACATGTTTGAAAGTTGGAAAAAAATACAATTTGGTATAATCTATGCAGACTGATTCTTACCCTCATATGTAACGTGCAGTACATTGATACAGCTGTTACTTATGTGCTTCAGCAGTACCAGTTCTGCACAGATGATGACACTTCCTTACATACCAGATATTTGGTTTCAGACCTGCACTTCACATCCTGTTCTTCTCCATTATTTTAAGAAACCATTTTACTATTTAGCATCTTCATTTCCCCAAAGAAACATTTAGAAATTGTCAACAAGCCACCTTTTGATTTTTAATTTTCTTTCATGAGAAAATTAAGGTCTCAAATCATGGTCTCATGAAAGTGGAATAGAGGGAGAGAATCACCTCCCTTGACCTGGAATACTGCGTGCAGGCCTGGGGCCCCCAGCACAAGAAGGATGTGGAGCTCTTGGAACGGGTCCAGAGGAGGGCCACTAAGATGATCAGAGGGCTGGAACACCTCTCCTATGAAGAAAGGTTGAGGGAACTGGGCTTGTTTAGCTTGGAGAAGAGAAGGCTCCGGGGAGACCTCATTGCGGCCTTCCAGTACCTGAAGGGAGCGTATAAACAGGAGGGGGAACACCTGTTTACACGTGTTGATAATGATAGGACAAGGGGGAATGGTTTTAAACTAAGACAGGGGAGATTTAGGTTAGATATCAGGAGGAATTTTTTCACTCAGAGGGTGGTGAGGCACTGGAACAGGTTGCCCAGAGAGGTTGTGGATGCCCCATCCCTGGAGGCATTCAAGGCCAGGCTGGATGTGGCGCTGGGCAGCCTGCTCTAGTAGCTGGCAACCCTGCCCAGAGCAGGGAGGTTGAAACTAGATGATCTTTAAGGTCCTTTTCAACCCAAGCCATTCTATGATTCTATGATTCTATGATTCTATGATTCTATGACCAGCTGGCCACGCTTCTTTTGATGCAGCCCAGGATACGGTTGGCTTTCTGGGCTGCAAGTGCAGTTGCTGGCTCATATCCAATTTTTCATCCACCCATACACCCAAGTCCTTCTCTGTGGGGCTGCTTTCAATCCACTCATTGCCCAGCCTGTATTCATGTTTGGGATTGCCTGACCCAAGTGCAGGACTTTGTACTTGGCCTTATTGGCCTTTATTAGGTTCACATGGTCCCACCTCTCAAGCCTGTGAAGGTCCCTCTGGATGGCATCCATTCCCTTCAGTGTGTCAACTGTTCCTCGTAGTTTGGTGTCATCTGCAAACTTGCTGAGGGTGCACTTAATCCCATTATGTCATTGATGAAGGTATTAAATAGTATTGGTCACAGTACAGACCCTTGAGGGACACCACTCATTACTGGTTTCCATTTAGACATTGAGTCATTGGCTGTAACTCTTTCAATGTGGCCATCCACTCAATTCTTTATCTATCTAACACTCCATCCATCAAACCCATATCCCACCAATTTAAATGCAAGAATGTTGTGGGGGACCATATCAAAGGCCTTACAGAAGTCCAGGTAGATGACATCAGTTGTTCTTCCCTTGCCCACCGATGCAGCTACTCCAACATAGTAAGCCACTAGATAATTCAGGAATGATTTGCCCTTGGTGCAGCCATGTTCTCTGACTCTAATCACCTCCCTGTCTTCCATATATTTTGACATAACTTCCAGGAGGATCTATTCCATAATGGCCTTATTAGCGTTTTTAAAAGTGGGTGTGATATTTCCTTTTCTCTGGTCACTGGGGTCTTCACCTGACAGCCATAACTTTTCAAATATGATGAAGAGTGACTTTGCAACTACATCTGCCAATTCTCTCAGGACCCCAGGGGATAAATAGGGCTTTCAGAGTATGACAGATGACAGAAAGGACTTGTCTCTTGGAATCACTGTTTTTTTGTTTGTTTGTTTGTTTGTTTGTTTTTTGCCAAGGTTCACTATCAGATGGAATATACAAAGAGGGATTTGGGAGAAATAGAATCACAGATTCACAGAATCACACAGAATCACAGAACCATTTAGGCTGGAAAAGACTTCCAAGATCATCCAGTCCAACTTACAGCCTAACACTACCAAGTCCTCCACTAAACCATGTTACTAAGCTCTACATCTACAGGTCTTTTGAATACCTCCAGGGATGGTGACTCAACCACTTCCCCTGGGCAACCTGTTCCAATGCTCACAACTGTTTCAGTAAACAAGTTTTTCCTAATATTTAACCTAAACCTCCCCTGGTGCAACTTAAGCCCATTCTCCCTCATCCTATCACCTGAAGAGACCAATGATATACAATGAAAATACTGCCATTGTTCATTATAAACATTTTCTATGGCACATTCTGTCAGGTATACAGATATCCAAAAGATAAAATGGAAGAATAAATATTAATTTTCCTGTTGATTTTTCTATTGAAGCCAAGTTCAAGGTGGAAAGTCACTTCTGAGAGGAAAATATTTGAAGTATTGGCTTCATTTAAAGACAGAGTTATGGGACAAAAGTCAATGCAGAATTGAGTATCATGCATAATTATTAAATCAGATCTTAACTGATGTTTACCTGAAAGAAAAGGAAACCTCACATAATTGTTAATTCTCCATCCACAATTAAAGCTGTTTACCTGTATTTTTGAACATCTATAAATTGTTTTATTGGTGCAATTTTTATTATATCTTAATGTACAAACATAGTTTTTGAACCATCAACTTTAGCTCTGACTTCTTAAAACAGCTGTCAGAAGAATTCCATTCTAGACCACAGCAAACATATTAAGTTTTATGAAAATGAATTTTCTTTAAAAGACAGATGAGATGACTAAAAAAATCCAATAACCTTCTAGAGCTTTTTTATCATATTGTTGAATTATAATGAATTGTTGTTACAGCCTAAGAGAGTTATAGATTACAGACTGAATAGTGAAAAAGGTATAAAACTTGATTATATTCTTAATAAATTCAAGCTTTACCTTGAAGGATATTGTTTTGCAATACAAAATATTTCTTATGGCTAGACTATTCAACACAACTTTAATTGAACATAGACAAAAAATGGATCGTCCATGTATTATATTCCCCTGCTGTTGTCTTGAACTATGTCTGAACCTAAAGATATGGTAGGTTTTTAATAGAGAATAAACAGTTGTGAGAGCACAGTGTTCACCATTTTTTTTTTTTTTTAGGAAATGGCTCAGACAGTCTTTATGCTTGCTAATATGAAAGCAAGCAAGCAAAACAGTTTAGATATTTATGGCTACAGAAAAAAAAAAAGAAAAAGATTGGGTTTGGGGGAAATACATTTTTTTAATTTATTTTTTACTCATAAAGAAGATTGTATACAGAGTAATTGTGGTGGTTTAACACTGATTGGCACTAAACTCCACCATGTCACTCTCTCACTCCCCCTCCTCAAAAGGTCAGGAGAAGAAAATACAATGAAGAAAAAGCTTGTGGGTTGAGATAAGGACAAGGAGATCACTCACCTATTACTAGCATGGGCAAAACAGAGTCAGCATAAGGGAGATTAATGTAATTTATTGACAATTAATAACAAACTAGAGCAGTGAGTTCTACAAGTAAATTAAAAACACCTTCCTACCACCCACCTTCTTCTACCTCCTCACCCCAAGTGGCACAGAGGAATGGGGAATCGTGAATGGGGGTTGCGGTCAGTCCATAACACTTCGTCTATGCCTTCACCCTTATTCTCTTCCTCTGCTCCATCATGGGGTCCTTCCCACAGGACGCCATTCTTCCTGAACTGATCCAATGTGGGCTTCCTGCAGACTGCAGTTCTTCAAGAACTGCTCCAATATGGGTCTGTACCACAGGGTGCAGTCCTTCAGGAATTGACTGCTCCAGCATGAATCCCCCATGAGCTGCAACTCCTGCCAGACTACCTGCTCCCCCATGGTCTTCTCTCTACATGCTGTGGAGAGCCTGATACACAATGGTCCTCTCCATGGGTTGCAGGGGAACAGGGTGCATCTGGAGCATCTCCTCCCCCTCATTCTTTGCTAACCTTGGTGTCTGCAAGGTTGTTTCTCTCAACATTTTCTCACTCTTCTCTCCCAGCTGCTGTGGTTCAGCATTTTTTATTTTAAATACGGCCAGTGGTGGGTCCCTTTTCAGGCTGGCTGGAACTGGCTCTTATCTAACAAGGGGCAGCTTCTTCCAGAGGCCACCCCTGCAGCCCCTCTGCTAGCAAAACCTTGCCACCTAAACCCAATACAGTAATGCAGATTTTGTCTTTCCTATGTACCTAATATTCAGATCTTTAAACTACATTTATACATTTAAGTTTCACTTCTCTGAAGCAAGTGGTGTTCCCTTTGGGATTTATAAAGACCCTGAGGTTCTCAGATCTGCCTTGAATGAGATCAACTATAGCTCAGGAGTACCCTGACACCAGCAAAAGCAGATCCACAGGTATGGTCCTGATATCAGGAAGGCAAAAGTATATTGGAAGGAGAAAGAAACACACCAGTTGGTGAAAATCAGAGAAACCCATAGTGCAGATTCATAGGACATTAAAGACACATAGACCACCTCTAAATTTTCAGTATGTTCCCTGAGTTCAGAATGAAAAGAACAATTTAATATTTTCTCTCCTGTACATAAATTGAAGGGAAACAAATCAAAATTGTTTCAGTAACATTTGAAAACGGTGTCCTTATGCTTGTAGCTAGTTATTTAATATATACATTCCCATATTCAGTATGTCTGTTTTTAGGAGAAGCACTGCATTATTTATTTATTTGTTTTACAGAGAAAAGGAACTCTAAAATATCTCTTTAGAAAAGCAAATCAGATGTATCCTCTAAGCTAAAAAAAAAAAAATGTTATGCAGGCCTGAAAGAGTTGAGCTGTAATTATTGTAGCTGTGCAACTGAATTAATAGGGAACTTGTGTAAATGCTAAGAGCTAGGTAACCGACTAATAAGATGACTGTGTAGAAAATACCTGTAGTGTTATAAGAAAAAAAGATTGTCATATGGAGAAATGACAAAGTGCAACATCTAAAGATGTTTCAAATGACTGCAAAATGTGAGGCTGCTAATGATGAGAATATCAATGCATATTTAGCGTATGGATAAGAAATTAAAATTGAATGGAGGATGCATGATAGAATAGAATAGGCAATAGAATAATAGAATAAACATATAAATAACTTACTGAGGAGAATTGTGGTTGGTACATTTGGAACTGGGCAGCTGAGTACCACAGCTGTTTTTGTCAGCAGCTGCCAAGAGCCATGCTGCCAAGCTATCACACAGCCCTAATAATCAAGTGAGCAGAATGCCTCCAGGGCCAGGCCAGGCTTCTCCACAGGCAGTGACACATGAGCATGGTAACTGTTGGAGGCCTGAGAGGGAACAGACCACAGGTCAGGCAGGTGTAGCTCATCACCATGCAGCTCTACCTTTGAGTCTCAGTGGGGGCTTGTCAGGAGTGCAGCAGGGAGCAGGGTGGCTAGTAAGAGAAGCTAATCACAGAAAAAGTAATCAATGCAACCAATTTTACAAGGGTGGGTATAAAGAAAGGAGAGTTGCATCTGTGACTTCTTAACTTTAAAATATTCTTAGACATGTAAATCAGGAGATTTACACAAGTTATGGCAGTCAGGCAAAGTCCCTGGTGACTGGAAAAAGGGAAACATCACTCCCATTTTTAAAAAGGGTAGAAAGGAGGACCCAGGAAACTACAGACCCATGAGCCTCCTCTCTGTGTGTGGAAAGATCATGGAACAGATCCTCCTGGAAGCAATGTCAAGGCACATGCAGGACAAGGAGGTGATGCAAGACAGCCAGCACGGCTTCACCAAGGGCAAATTGTGCCTGACCACTCTGGTGGCCTTCTCTGATGGAGTGACTGCATCAGTTGACAAGGGAAGACTGACCAATGTAATCTACCTGGACTTCTGTAAAGCCTTTGACATGGTCCCACATGACATCTTGATCTCTGAATTGGAGAGATATGGATTTGAAGGGTGGACCACTCAGTGGATAAAGAATTGGCTTGAAGGCAGCAGCCAGAGAGTTGTGGTCAATGACTTTATGTCCAGGTGGTGGCCGGTGACAAGTGGTGTCCCTCAGGGGTCCGTCTTGGGACCAGTGCTGTTTAATATCTTTATCAATGTCATAGACAGTGGGATCGAGTGCACCCTCAGCAAATTTGCAGATGACACCAAGCTGAGTGGTGCAGTCAACACAACAGAAGGAAGTGATGCCATCCAAAGGGACCTGGGCAAGCTTGAGAAGTGGGCCCATGTGAACCTAATGAGGTTCAACAAGTCCAAGTGCAAGGTGCTGCACCTGGGTCAGGGCAATCCCAGACATGAGTACAGACTGGGAAAAGAACTCATTGAGAGCTGCCCTGTGGAGAAGGACTTGGTGGTTCTGGTGGATGAAAAGCCTGCCATGGGCCAGCAGTGTGCTCTTGCAGCCCAGAAGGCCAACTGTGTCTTGGCTGCATCGAGAGAGGCGTGGCCAGCAGGTCAAGGCAGGTGGTTGTCCCCCTCTACTCTGCCCTCATGAGGCCCCACCTGGAGTACTGCATCCAGGTCTGGGGCCCCCAGCACAAGAAGGATGTGAACCTGTTAGAGCGGGTCCAGAGGAGGGCCATGAAGATGATCAGAGGGCTGGAGCACCTCTCCTATGAAGAAAGGCTGAGAGAGATGGGATTGCTCAGCCTGGAGAAGAGAAGGCTCTGGGGAGACCTTGTTGCAGTCATGCAGTACTTAAAAGGGGCTTATAAAAAAGATGGAGAACAACTTTTTACTTGGGCAGAAAATGATAGGAGGAATGGTTTTAAACTAAAAGAAGGGAGATTTGAATTAGATGTTAGGAGGAAGTTCTTCACTCAGAGGGTGGTGAGGCACTGGAACAGGTTGCCCAGAGAAGCTCTGGATACCCCATGTGGAGGTGTTCAAGACCACATTGGATGGAACTAAATGGATTGGATTGGAACTAAATGATTTTTAAGGTTCCTTCCAACCCAAGCCATTCTACAATTCTATAATACTACGATTCTATGACGATTCTATGAGGAGATGCTGCAATACACCTTGTTGAGTTTATCCAACTATTAGAAATAGTTGGATCTCAACTTCATGACTTTTTTTTTTTCAATGACTAGAAATAATGGTTTATCTGCTCGCTATGTTACTATTTGCAGTAAAAGTCTATACCCACCAAGGTTTCTACCTGAGCAGTGTCTATAATTCTAAAAGCCAGACTCTCATTTATTGTCATACATCAGTAATATTTTATCATATTTATTGTAAGAGAATCGATGTTGGGATATAAATGCTTTATCATCCTATCACTGATTTAAATAAGCCTGAAATAGTGCTTGAAAGTCCATTATTCTTTCATTGTCTAGTCTCAGACTATGACAGAGGCCTATCTACATCATCAGTACATCATTTGATGGTGGTCAATGGCAGTTTTGGATAAAATCAAAAAAATCAAGATTTCAGTGGCTGTGACTAAAACTTCTCATGTGTAATCACTTGCTAATGGAGATCTATTAGAGGAATAGCCTGCAAAAATCTATGCTGTATCTACACAACCATTTTTTGCCTTGTGAAATAAAACCAGACAATTTTAAATTAATCTACATGGAACTCCCCTGAGCCATAACTTCAGGTTAAACTTCAAAATAACCTTTTTTTTTTTTTTCTTTCTCTATACTTAGAACAAAAAAAGAGCACTCATATTGCCTAAGAAGGTATGTGATAGACTGTCTCTTCCGCAGTTTTCCCCGATGAAATAACTTTCCGTAGAATGTTAAAATGTAACAAATGAGTCCTTTTTTTTTTTTTTTTTTTAATTTGTGTCTTTGTACTATTATTCTACTTTATGCTGTTGAGGTATTTTATTTTTGGGAATGTATAACATTGGGTCTGTTGACCTCATGAACATATGCACACTAATGCCAATGAGATTCCTTTTTTAAGAATGATTTTCAAGATTCACCTCTATATCTTTGGTAGACAGAACCAGAAAATACTGGAAACTGCAAATCTCTGAGTTGACACTATTTTGTACTCTTTGCAGCGTTGTACAAAATAGAACTTGTGAAGATGTTGAACTCAGTACCTCATACTGAGGTCCTCAGCTGGCTATAATAGATACTATTACATTTGAGGAGCTAATCCAATCTTCCTTAGCCTAACCTAGAATACCATTTTCAACATTCTCATAAAGTATCACACCACCTCGATGCATCTCAGGTAAAACAATAGAATTTACCAGTTCTATTTTAAATACACCATCTGTGACAGCTCTTTTGTGAATGTTGGCAGTATTCTGCCATTGCATTACCAAAATGAATGAGACCTGACACATGGAGAAGTCCCAGGTTTCTGTTCCAGCTAATATATACATATATAAAAATATATATATATGTAAATTGGCTCTTATTCAGCATATATATATATTTTTTTTTCCTTTGGGGAATGAGTCTGCTACTATTAATAGTAATGCTATAATCTGCACTGGCATTTTAATACCTGTTTAAACTCTTCCGATCTTGTCAGAAGTTAATGGAAGAGATCATGCTGAGCAATGATTTTTGGCATGGTGTAGTAAAATGGCTATGTTCCTTTCCTGACTGTTTTACCGTCAGTGGCACAAATTTAACATGGATCAGGTTTTATTACACTAAATTACTGTTATGTGGTCCCCTGTAAAGTTGAAATAAATGTAGAAGTTTTGGATAAACTTAGAAATCTGCCTTAAAAATGTGTTCATGAATGTGATGTGGGCAAGCAAGGCAACCTCTTAAATGTAAAATTTTTGTCATTTGATTCCTTACATTATCTGTAAAATATTTTAAATTCTAATAACTAGTACAACTCAGAATTTAATGAATATACAGCTCCTCTTGTCATTACAATTGCGGTAACAGTAAACCAAAACTTCACTGAAAATTTGTGTAACTTTCCTAATTTGGTAGAACAGATAGAAGTTTAAAGGTCTGCACATTCTCCAAACATTTTTTTTTTTTTTTATGTTAATACATGTTACAAGATTACCTTGACATGTTTACTTTCTTCTCGCTGAGTAAAGGCAATGGGATTCCTCAGAGGAGGGGCATTTCTCAGCATTCTTGAAAACCAAGCAAAACTTATTTAAGAGTGCTAGTAAATTATTTTTTGGCACTTAGTTGTATAACCAAGTGTCACGGTTTTGGCTGGGATAGAGTTAATTTTCTTCACAGAGGCTGGTATGATACTATGCTTTGGATTTTTGATGAAAATAGTGGTGATAACATGCCAATGTTTTCAGTTATTGCAGAGCAGTGCTTACACAAAGCCAAGGACTTTTCTGCTTCTTGTGCTGCCCTGCCAGTGGGGAGGCTGGGGGGGAAGACACAGCCAGGACAGCTGACCCAAACTGGCAAAAGGGATATTCCATGCCATATGACATCATGCTCAGCAGTAAAAGCTGGGGTAAAGGAAGAGGAAGGGGGGATGTTTGGAGTGATGGCATTTGTCTTCCCAAGAAACTGCTACATGTGTTTACACTACGCCCTGCTTTCCTGGAAGTGGCTGAACACCTGCTCAAGAGAAGTAGCGAATGAATTCCTTGTTTTGCTTTGCTTGCACGTGCGGCTGCTTCACCTAATAAACTGTCCTTATCTCAACCCATTAGTTCTCACACTTCTACCTTTCCGATTCTCTCCCCCATCCCACCTGGGGAGAGTGAGCGAGCGGCTGGGTGATGCTGAGCTGCCTGCCGGGTTGAAGAACAACACCAAGTAGTACAATACATGACCAGCCTCAACTCTGTCACGGCAATCCCTGTTCTCACCTGCAACAGCAAAGGAACAGGCCGAGAGAGGTGGTGTGTGGGGCCGCTACTGGAAGGTTTCTGGACCTGTTCATGCTGGCAGGTTTGAGCCAATTATCCTCCATTCATTGCCCAGACCAAAGAGACAACATTTGTTCTCTCACGCTGGAGGCCTGGTATTATTGATCTGTCAGTTTTTTTTTTTTTTTTCCCCTACATCCCTATTTTCTGATGTGGAATGGAGTTTCTAATATTCTGTCTTTCTAATAGGCTGAATATAACATACATCCCAGGACTGATGGCTGTTCTAAAGGAAGTGGTTAGATCCTCAATCATTTTCTATCACCTTTTCATTCCTCACTGCTACATGGACTGGCAGTCCTGCTAAGTGTGAGTGCTCACTTTATTCCTACATACTATGCCAGTAAGTTGATAAGTACAAAGTCTAAGCCCTAGCAGAATGTCAAAATATTTCATGTCTGTTATGATCCAGTTGCTATGACAATCAGTGCCACAGTTGTCTCTGTATTGTCGATGAGCGCACAATTCAGCTCCTTGCACTGTAGTGCACTTCATTGCAGATCTAGCTGTAATTCTGAAACCAAGACACAAACGTCTTGACTTCAGCTTTGCACCAACTTCTAGCTGATTAAACATATCAATGTTTAAAAGATGTCTGCTAGAGCATTTCTTCCATGTACTGTAGATTTTAACAGGTTTCCTTATGTATTAAAATAAAAATGCAAGGAAAATGAAAAATAATTTATTGAAAGTTATGCTTACCAGAAGCTTCATAATACCCTGTTCAGTGCCTGCAACTGTGTTGTTAAATGTTTAATTGTTCAGTTTACCAATTATTATTAGGCCAGTTGATGAGCAGATGAAAAGCAACAGTCTACGTGCATCTCTCTACATGTAATTATATATTTGTGATAACTATATTTTACCATGTTACTTCTCATATAGTGTGTCCATGTCCAGGTTTTCAACATGTGGCTACAGGGCAGTGGCACCACAGAGGCCTCTGTGCACAGAGGCCGGGGCTGCCCCATGCCAGACACAGCCGGTTCTGGCCAGTTCCAGCCGGCTCTGGCAATCCCACTGCAGGGTACAGCTGAACCCAGCAGACAAAATGGTGGCACCTCTGTGACGGTGTATTAAGAAAGGGCAAAAACACCACATGGCAGTGAGGAGTGAGGGAAGGAAACGTGTAATAGACAATCCTGCTAACAGGATTTTCTCCAAATACAGCCTGTTTTGCCCGTGACAGTAATTTGTAAGCATTCTCTTTGTCTTTATCTCGGCCCATGAGCTTCTCCATCTTGTTCCCCCCCCAGCCTGTGACAGGTGCACCCTCTCTCTCATGCTGCCAGTACACTGGTTCAGGCATTGCTGATAAGCAGGCCAAATCAAGTTGGCCAAGTTCTGCAAACATTGCAAAGTCATGCAGAGTCATGCTATGACAGGAACTAAGACGATTGCCCAAACACATGAATTCCAACACAGAACCAGGTATAACTGAGAAACTACTTCTAAGAAAGAGAAAAATGGCATGTGCTGCACGCCCATAAGAGGAAGAAGTTTGACTACTGGTCAACAACTCCATGCTATAAATATCTGCAGCCACCAGAGCGCATTGAGCTCTCCTGCACTGCAGTGGGCTGTGTGGTGGTGATCTCTTCAGCCAGGATGCTTCTCAAGGTTGCTCCTCCAGGTTGAGAGACCCCTTACCCAGCATCTGATGTTTACAATGAGGTAAGCAGCATTTTTATATGGGTGTAACATTTATATATATCTAGCTTAAGCAATGTTTTATACCCATCATACTAGCTTAATTATTAGACATATAGTAAGTAGTAGAGGATTTGACCACCGGTTAACCATAATGGAATGCTTGGCTGCCATTTCTGTTTAATCATTAATTCTGTTTATCCATTGATTAATAAATCCTTTGGGATAACCTCATGACAAGAATTTGTTTCAGTAATTCTCCTGCGACACTGCCCCATCCTTGCTGAGGAGGGAATGTGAGAACAGCTGGGTGGGCATCTGACAGCCAGCCAATGTCAACCCACCACATTTATAAAATAGTTATAACTATTATATAAGTTATAAAATAAATGTGCAACTTTCAATGTTAATATACAATATTTAAAATGAAAATACGAGCTGTTTTCAAAGGCAAATAATATCTAAAAATGTTTCTTTTCTTTTTTCAAATCCATAGAATGGCAAAACATTTCTCTGCTTTATCATCATTCTTAAAAGGTTTCTACAGCAATTTACAGAAATTGCAGTGCTCTTGGATCCATTCTATCAGATCAAATAGTAATTTCCTCTGTACAGTAGTAATGTCATTCATACTCTATTTTATAAAGCTACCTTAGTGAATTAATGGGTGCCAGCAGCAGTTGGGGTGTGGATGTGGCAGTGGGAGCAAGGTACTATGTGCTTACCCAGCCAGGCAGCCTCCCGTGTGCTGTAACGTGCTCGTGGTGACCTGAGTGTTACTAAAACCCTTTTCATCTTTCCTGGGTAAACTGAAACTACCATCCACCCCTTTCAGGTCTTCTTCAGTCAATCCATATTTATACGACTTCTATAGATTAAATCAGGGCCAGAGATGATCTTAAATCTCTCCCATTCCTGTCTGAAATAAAAGGCCCAGGAAATCTACCTAAAATCCTCTTAGGGAGTAGTCCATTGAAATAATCAGGCTTAGAGGGTGCTGAAAATACCATTAAAATAAAGCCTGCCTAACAGGAAGGTGGCAGAACTGCCTCTTCTGTATCAACAACGCACTTGTTCCAGTCCTGGGTCTTCCATACAGATACTAATTGCCAGGATGTCTAAGGAGACTAGAGGCTTCCCCCAAAGCAGCAAGTACCTGGAGTATCTAGACAAGAGTATTGCAGCTAAGCATGAACAGATGCAACCTAAAAAAAGGTAGTTGTCACTGCTGCATTACTTTGTGTATACCTGCAGAGGCAGCTTATATTTATGAGAAGTTTTTTTAAAGCTTAGCAGAGAACACAAATCTCTCCTGAGACTTTAACACTCCATAAATTTTTATAATAAAGAATTACACACAGTATTTTAGAAAGAATATAATGCTCTATGTAGAGGAAATTATATTTCAGTAAAACTGTACTGTTTCACTCTTGTTAAATTCTGTGAACTTTTCCATAAAATTATCTGGTCTACAAGTAGGAGCTCTGCACTGAGGTAATAAATGGAATAATAACTTTAGAAGATCTTCAGCCTACTAGCTGGATATGTATCAATGTGTTTGTCTGATATTACAGCAGCTCTAGCAGATCTGGTAGTCTCAATAGTTTGTACCTATTACAAGAAATAATAACTTCCAGTTGTGCAGAAAAACACAGTACCTGCATAACATAGCGGCAGCATTGTAGTGGCTCAGTACGCCATTTGGAAAGGTTCCAGCTTTCCCTTTTTGTCAAGTTGCTTTCACCAATTGATCACCATCACCTCCATCTTCTCTGAATTGAATTTTTTTAATCTGTATTCTGCCAAGAATTGAAGTGATGAGAAAAACTGCTGAATGCATCTTGTTTATATTTATTCTAGAAGATGGTTTACTATGGGTGATCATAAAGTGAAAAGGGTAAACAAGAGGTCTATGCTGTCTGTGGAAGACCCAGCATAGCATTTTATCTATCAGTTATTTAGAAATTAATAAGGAACAAGGAAAAAATACAATATTTGTTTTCAAAACTTTCAAAAGTAATTTAGTGGGGTTACAATATTGTATAGCAATGCAGCGTCTATATATTTTTGATTTGCCATCCTGGAGCAGAGGTGCCAAACAAAATGAAAAATCTTTCTTAATTTAAGTCCAAATTCTTATGATGCTTGTGAAAGAAATCTGAATTTTTCTTTCCCTTTTTAATGACTGATACACATGATATGTTATGTATATGTTATATTATTTGTTCAGATTCAACCTTTCTGTCTTACTCTTCAGGTAGGGAGAAAAATAGGGAGTGAGTTTAAAAATTCTGTGTTATTTCCTCTAAAGACTTTATTTACTGAGATTTTTGCTTTCTTTGACAAAATGCTTTTTTTTTTTAATTAGATTAAATGTTTTACTATTTTGCTGTTATAAGTTACTGCCTACTACAGAGGTAGCAAGGTGAGCATTCACATGCCTGCTTTTGCACTTACTATGAAGTACAAGTGCCCTTAACTGGAGGTGCATGGACCTTGGATGGCCACTTCAGTCCTAGTTTTTTAAAATTCTTCCTTCCAGTTCTGAAAAAACAAAGCAAAGCAACAACAACTACGACAACAAAAACAAAAATAGACCTAACGTAGCTGTACAAATATTTTTGTTGAAAGAAGTAGCTGGCATGGCCAGGCTGAGGAAATGCTGAGATGGATCTGAGGAGACAGCAGAGGAGAGAGAGATGTGGGAATGGCCCTGTGATGGAGCTAGGATGGAAGTTGAGAAAGCACAGCACCAGCAGGATATTCAGAAGGCAGGGAGAGGGTAAGAAACAGCAACTTGAATTGAAAGGGTGTTGTGTTATCAGCCTCTGTCTGTGCTGCAGCACTGATCCATGCTTGCAATCCCTCATACACCCAGGGTACTTGTAAGCAGCTCAGTTAACTGCCCTTAATGCAGTACCTGGATGCAGCGACTCCCCATATAAATACAGTGGCTGTGTTATGCTAAGAAATACAGCTGAAAAGTAACTTTCTGAGTTAGAACACTTTATTGTCTCATCAGCATTCAGTACCACAACTGCAGCTCAGAGTAGATGAAAACCAAACAGAGGAACAAAGAGGTTTAGAAGAGTAGTTAAAAGGAGAGCAATGAAAGGAAAAACATGGCACTTAATGTGCTCAGGGAAAGGTAGAGGGCAGTGGCAGAGCCTGAGGCTCTGCACTCATGGGATCTTCCTTCCAGTGCTGTATGTGTTACAGATGAGCGTATAATGTGGAGATCAATTTTTTATTGATAGTGGATGAACACAGAAGCCTTTTTCTGTCTCTGATATAATGTCTCTGATATGAAGTGCTATAATCATGCTGTTAAGAGGTGTAACTGAGAGGTTTATTGAAAGTTTATGTTTCTTCCCGTTTTTGGAAATGGGCTGTCACAATATAGCTGGAACTCAGTTACTTACTTTGTATGTTAGCGAGTAACTGGACAAGAAATGACAATACAGAAAATTTTTTACTTAACTGATTATGACTCTTGCTTCCAAACCTGACCAGCGGAAGACCAGGACCTCTGTTATCTGAACACTTTGATTCCATTCACAGAAATAACTTTTGGCAGAGAGATATAAAGTAAAGTAAAGGCAATGTATAAATGAGTGAGTTCTGAATCAGGTTTGGTGTGTCATATTTTATGGGAAAGCAAAGTTCACATTAACAGACCTTCTTTAAAATTTTGACTGAGTTTGTATCTGTAAACAAGCAGAAGATGAGGAGAACCATTTGCCTCTCATAGGGCAAAAGGTTCTGCATTTCCAATGTGTTTGAGAGCTTGATCAGATGTTTAATTTGGAGACTGGTTTTCTACCTATCTGAACTGTTGTGTATGCACAGAGCAGTTTGATATACATCGTCTGCAATATATGTGTGTTACCTTCTTGTATTTAATAGGCATACTGGATGTCAGTAGCTATGATGGTGAAACCTGGAGATGTCAAGGCTCTCAAGGCCTCTCGTAGGTCAGTTACCTGCACCAGTGCTTCCATGAGACAGGCCGAATACTATTTGTTTTCATGGCTTAGACTTAGGACCAATAACAATGTGCTAAACTCTAAAAAGAGAGAAAATATGTCTGGAAACAGAAGTAGGCTGCAGGAAAGGTAGCTCATGGCACTGACAGAGTGTCCCTTGACCATAGATCTTTGTTTGCAATATCCTGACATAGCGCAATCTCAGCACCTTAACAGACAATAACATAATAAACAACTATACAAGGTGGTCATAAGCAGCCTCCAATGAAACTGAGCTCAGAATCAAAGTGGATGAAGCAAAATGATGATGAAGAGGATCATGGCAAGTAATACCATATTGTTTATCAAACCATTAAGTGGTCACAAGGAGCTCAGGAGAGACATTCTTAAAGCCACACTTTACCTTCAGAGATCTTGATGAAGAACTTCCAGCAAAGCTCTCCTGTGATTTTAGCTTTTAGTTCATTAATTGCCAGTAGGTTTTATGGTTATAGAAGGGGACATGAACAGAAAAAAGGAAGAACATCAGAGAAAGAAGACAACAAAGGAGTGACAGAACACCAGAAAGGTGTGACCCAGTATGTTGGGAAGTGTCACCAAGTTAGCAGCTATGGTTTGAATACTTCCCTCCATTAAGAAAATGAGCATTGTTGCAACCTGCAAAGACTCTCCCCATTGATTTCAGTTGGAGGTTTAATATTTTCTTCAGAGGCTCTAGGATTCAGTTAAAGCTAAGGTTATATAAATACATGAAATACAAGATATGTTTTGTTTATTTATAGGAATGGTCCTCATTCTGTGTGACCCAGTGCATTGTGACCCCTAAACTGAGGCACTGTAGTTTTTCACAGTTTGACTACAAATAGAAAAGTATAGCTTTCCTGGCTTAAGAGCCTGTTGGACTTTTATGAAATACAGGTACATAAACTCCATGTTTCACCATAAAAGCTGATCTTAAATGTCACTATTTTTCCATCTTGAATGCCATCTGTGTTTTTCCTCTCCACATAACAGATCCTTCCAAAAGTAAAAAAAAAAGTTTTTTCTCATAATCATGAAAAAACAGATGCCCCACCACCACCACCACCACACACACTTAGACAAGTGCTATCAGGGTTTTCTAAATATGATAATAGTTTAGTGAAGGTATTTGAAAGCCTATGTAGTATCAATTCCTATATGCCTATCAGTCTAAGTTAAATAACTTGCAAAATGCTAATTTTGAACTGAAGGACAAGCAAGCAACAAAATTCACTCTGGTATTCTTAGCAGACTTCACATCTATCAAATAAAATGTAATTTGATATTCCAAGAAGCATGTCTTCAAAATGGTGTACAGGGAGCTACACAAACAAATCTTTTTAATGTAAACGTGACTTGAGCACATAACTTCCCAAGAGGGACCTATGAAAGGTACCCCTCGTCATCTCTAAATGTATTTGAGTCAGAAGGAGATCCCAGAAGGAAATGAAGTACTTTTTTTGTTATGTTAATTAAATACTTACAGCTCTAGCAATTTGTTTTTAACTACTAATCTACCAAAATAAAGAAAAAGATAGAAAGAATGAAGAAAGGAAGCAGTTATTTTAATGAGGACAAAGGGAAAATATTTCATGACTGTCTGAAAAGATGATGAGCTTTATATAACTAGTCTTGAAAATATCTTTTGTTATGACAAGCTAACAGAAGCTGGTACTGTTCTTTTTTGCTCTGTAAGAAACAATCTTATAGTTTTTTTAATAACTTTTTTATTGCTGTCAATTTTATATAGAAGTTATTTAAAATACAGACTTTACATGTTAAGAGAAAGGTTAGTTTGGTTTCATTCTGTTTATTTCAGGATAGAGAAGATCTTATGCATTCAAAATTAACAGAGTCTAAAGCTTTTGGATCTTTGTATTTCCTACTGCAGAATGGGAGATTTGCTGTGGCTCCAGTTCCAGGACACTGTTTATAAATAAATAAATAAATAGGAAAACACATTACTGAAGGGACTGAAGAACATTTTAGTAAAGCATTTCAGAATAGGCACCATGGACATACTGGAGAGAGTCCAGTGAAAGGCCACAAAGATGATTAAACGGACCAGAACATCTGACATACAGGGGGCATCTGAGACCGCTGGGACTGGTTAGTTTCAAGAAGTGGAAGTCTTACTTTTGAGTTCAGTTACATTGCATGAGATAGAGCAGAAGTGGGTATAAATGTTTGATGAGGGGAAGTTAAGAAAAAGGAGCCAGCTTCTGCTCAGCTGTATTCAGTGGACGAATTAGTTGCAATGGAGAGGCACAAATTGATATATTATTTAAGAAAATCATATGGGGATATGATCCATACGAGCTTCTGCTTTACACATATAGGTTTTCTCATAAAAGATCTGTGACTCCAGGCTGGGGAAGGATGGACTAATCTATTGTGCATGTCAGCAGTAGGGTAGGTAGTTGATTAAAATGAATGGTAAAATGAAATCTTATTGCCTACCCTCATTAGGGATGGTTAGAATGGCATCTTTGTTGCTTTTTTTTACTGTTGCTAGATATTATTCTTTCCAAGCCTACACTGTAAGAATATGCATGTATGTAAATGCATATTCTTGTGGGTTTATGTTCAAGAATTGTGTTGGAGTACTGTGTCCAGTTGTGAGTCCCCCAGTACAACAGAGACCTGGACATACTGAGAAGAGTCCAATGTAGGACCAAGATGATTGGGCTGGAGCACCTCTCCTATGAGGTGCTGTTCAGCCTGGAGAAGAGGAGGCTCAGGGCCTCTTACCGATGTCTATAAATACCCGAAGGGAGGGTGCACGTAAGACAGAGCCAGGCTCTTTTCAGTGGTGCCCAGTGCCAGCACAAGAGGCAATGGGCACAAACTGGAACACAAGAGGTTCTGTCTGAACATCAGGAAGCACTTCTTTAATAAGCAGGTGATGGGGCATTGGAACAGGTTGCCCAGAGAGGTTGTGGAGTCTTCCTCCTTGGAGATCTTCAAAAGCCTCCTGGGCACCCTGCTCTGAATGTCCCTGCTTGAGCAGGGGGCTTGGACCAGATGGCTCCAGAGGTCCCTTCCAACCTCAGCCATTCTGTGATTCTGTGGAAAACATTTGTATCAGGAAAACAGCCTATTAGTTTTTCTTCATCGGCTTACATTGTTATGCTGTAGGCACCCCTGCACAAAAATGGTATCACTGATTTTTTGTTTGTTTTCTTTAAAAAAATAAATAAATAAAAGCTAGATACTAAACCCTTTACAAGGCCCTACTGATGATCTAAGAAGATGTGACAGTGAAAGCTTGTTACTCCATGCAAATGAAACATAAGGGTAGCCGTATGTATTCCGGAAGAAACAGATGAATAGAAGGCTCTGCAATTTTGTCTGAACAAACTGGGGTATCTTCACAGAGAATTTGGAAATACCTTAACTCAATTATCTGTTATTTTAAATTAATTCAATATGGCTATATAATAATATGGTTATAATATTCAGCTAACCATATTATATTATAATATATAATATATAATATAATAATATATAATATAATAATATATAATAATATGGTTAGCTGAGTTTTATATAGTCTATTTGGATAACTATTTTAAGTATGATTCAACTTCAGAATCTGAGATGACATTCACTAGACCACAGCAATTTAAAACTTTAAAATACAGTTTCTCAATGGATGACATAAAGTGAATGATGACATTTTTATCTGTCGTAAATATATGTTCAATTCTTATTTAAGTTATCTACAGACTTGCAGAATCGTTGTGAAATATCAAGCAGGCTAATAAAATAAAACTTTGGCGATCAAGAGTAAAATAAATAAATAAGTAAAATGGCTATGCTTCATTGTGCCTGTGATTGAATTTTCTCATTTGAAATGTCAGGGGACTAAACCGTTTCCCTTATTTAGAATGTGCATCACTTAATTAAATTTGTTCTCTAATGTAGAATCAAAACCCATCACTGTTCCTTTGCTGGAAATTGTTTTGGGGTTATAAGCAACAAAGAAAAGAAAATATTGCAACTTTGTGACAAGTTTGTAAGACCTAATGTTTTTCTGGTTTAATGAACTGTCATCTTGGAAGCCTCAGCCCCACTTTTCACTGAAAAGTAGTAAACATTGCTGCACAGTTACCGCCAGCAAAGAATGTGCATAGACCCATGACACACCTATGTTTCAGTCCCTGAATATATGAAGAAATTAAGTGCAATTGAAAATATCTAAAACTGTATCTCAGAATATCAGTGAAATATTGTGGGTGAATTTTATAAACAGAAGCAATGTGTTTTAATGCTATACCTTACATTTTTTCTGAAAATATGATAGATGCACCACAGTATATAGTTCTGATTTAAATAGATATCAAAGGTAAAGGATAATCTCATCTTAATTCAACTGAAAAGAATATTTTCTTTCATTTCTGATGCTATCCTTTGTGGGACATGATCATATACATACCATTTTACCATCTTACTTACTGTCATTCATTTTATCACATTGATGACAAAACATCATGTAATAATAGCATGTAGGGACTGATGGGACCCTTTATACAATGTCAAGATTGTTCTAGACAAGATTAAGCAGCTTTCTTTAAAATTATTAATTTAGAGGATGGCTGCATTTATTGCTTGCAAAAATACTTTTGCTATTGTGATGCTTTTGTTTTCAACCAGCTATAGAAGAGCCTTTCAGTGGACTTGCTGTAAGGTAGAAACTACTTTTTTAGCATTTGTTTCCCGAGAAAAGGAAAATGATGTGGTAGACACTATGCAGTAGCTGAGCCAAGCAATCAAAGGGGCATTGTTCCATTTAAAGTTTCTGTTGAGTCACTGGAAAGCATAATAATCTAAATCGTGAAGTAGCCTCTGCCTGTTGCTTCATAAATACCTATTTTTCACAACAAAAAACCAGTACATCCAACTGCAGCACTCCTGCAGGTGAAGAGATGCTATTTCTTTCATTGACATACATGAAAATCAGCAACTATTTCTTTAGACTACCTATTTTTTGGACATGTTAGTAAAGAATCTTGCCCAAATTATTAACTCTATCATAAAAAATTATTCTGGTGGCTACTTTTTCAGGTGCTTTCTCTTCCATTTTCATGTGTTAAACTACCTTGAAAACAATTGAATATATAAAACTGTTCTTTTAGATTTGCATTTCTTTAACTTTGTTAATTAAATAGTACTTCACAATAAATCAAAAATTTAAATCTAACTTTATGAGAAAAAATTCTAAATGTGAGCACTTACATTCATGTTTCAGACTAAATTGTGATAGACCTTTGAGGGACAGATATTAATTATTTTTCATGTATTCAATTGCTTGTTTTTTACATTTTATTAAATTTTCTTTGCAATTAGCATATTTACTTCTTATTATAAAAAAAATAAGTCTATATTTATGGCAAATTCAGAAAAAAAAAAAATCTGTAATATAACTCCTGCCATTAATCATCTTCATTTAGGAGTCTGGTTCCAATCTGGTATGAATTCATTGCTGATGTTGTTTCCAAACTGAATAAGAGTTCAGTCAGCTGTCTCACATCCTCCTTGCTCTTTCTCACTTTCTATTCCACATGTCTTTGAAATGTATTCTTTTGTAGTAAGCCCTTCTTTTCTAACTATATGACCAAAATGGTTTTCTTCACTTTCTTAGATGTTTTGGCATCATTTTTGTCTGACCAATTTTCTTCATATCCGAGTTTACAAAATCATATTGTACTGAACTTTTCTTTTCAGAGGAACTACTGCAGTATAGGGGAGTTTTGTTATAACTGCAAAAAATTGTACAGTCATTTCATTGGGATCTAGATGTTTCTTAGACTGGGGAGAATGCTACAGAGCCATTGTTTCTTAGCCTTTGGCTATTTAATAATTCACTTAAAGGTGATGTAGGTTCAACAATGGAGGTGGAACAGCCTAAATAATATTTTCCTGAAAGAAAAGGCAATGTGGATTTTAGCTATGCACAGAAAGAACGTTCTTTGAAACTAGTATCTTCTCTCCAGTGAACTTCTTATTACAATTTGCTTCACTGAAAATGTTTGAAGCCTAATGTCCCCATGGAACATAAACATGGCAAGTGTTTTGTTTTCTGTTTAATCACTGAAACATTTGATTACTAGGCTCGCACATGCTTTCTGCCTCATAGACAGCTCATGTACTCTAATTCTTCTCTCCTTTCCCAGCCCACTAGGCAATAACTCTAACCAATGGGTGCCATATGAGGTCTTCATAAATCCTTTCACCATTTAGAGAAATTAAATACTAAATGTATTTAAGGTGGTAATAATGAACAAAATTAGAGTACACAGAAAGTACAACTTGGTGTACAATGATGAAAACAATACACTGATGTATTAAGTGATACACAATTAAAATGATGGATAAATTCTACTAAGTACATTTTATGAGTTATGGGTGCGTTATATGCGATCCATAGGTATGTAACTTTAATTAGATTTTCTCATTTTTCCAAACAAGAAGGTGACATGCTTGTGTATTCACATGTGCTTTCACACTGTCATATCTCTAGAGAGCTAAAGAAAGTGCCCTCTCCCTCTGTCTCTCTGTCTCACTTTTCTCACATTTGCATAATGCTACTAAACCATATTACATTACTGCACACAGAGCTTTGCTCCTGGGAAAAGGACAAGATGGAAAACAAACCATACCTTGCAAATATTAGTCACTCTGCCTAATGCCACTCTGCAAGGAAGCTGTTTCCAACAGTGTTCAGATTGGTATAACTAACTACACTTAATAAAAGTGTGTGAGTGTATTAAGACTCAGTGATGAGATGCCCACTGAGAAGAACTGTACATAATATTTGACCACTAAAAACCACTAAAAATGTTACCATGTTACCAGTGTTGAAACTTTTTTGTGTGTCTTTAATAATGCTTATATCGGCACACACCAGTATATATGGGTGCTTTTGTGTGAAAATGCATGTATAAGGATTTAGGTTGTATTTGGATGGAACTACAGCAGAAATTATGCTCATCTTACGTTTGTATTTAATTTATAGAATTACTTAAACATGTCAGTCTTTCTAAATGAGGGAGTTAGACAAAGCATTATTTGTTGTATGTCAGGAATGGAAATCTTTGCTAGAGGTTAAAATAGCAGTGTAAGTCAAAAAGGAGGAGGGTAAAAACTGTGAATATAAACTCCTAGATTCTAATTTATTACACTTCAGGCACCTATTTCGTATTTTCAATGTAAGTCTAATGCTGTAGATTTCCTTGAAAGTTCTGGTCCCCAGTTCTACATTTTTAGGTTTCAAGCCTGAGGAGGTATTGGTGCAAACACGTGGCAAGCTTTAAACATGTTTGTGACATTTTGAACATTGCTGTCACAGCTGTCTAATCTAATTAGATGTTAAGCTTTTCAGGGCAAGGACTACACTTAACCATGCACCCGGTACAATGGAATTTCCAATCTTAGCTTGGGTTCGTAGACAATGCTATAATAAAAATGAGTAAGAGGGGTAGAAGGCTTAAATAATGCTGATGACATGGCTTTGATGACCTCCCTGGGGAGATTATTCATCACAGTCTAATGAGATCATTAGGAGGAAAAGTTTCCTACTTCAGTATACAGCCAAATCAATGCAAAGTCCAAGTGACTGTAAACCATAATGGTGCTGCAGTGGTGACTGTGGGGTGAGACAATTCATGAAGGAATCTTTGTGACTTGTTTAAGTAGATCTTCCAGTTAGGGGAGGAATAAAAGAAGAACAGATGGGGAAATTAAGTATGCTAATAAATGAATGAATGAATGAATGAATGAATAAAAGACCAGACCCTAAGTCTCAGAAAAACTAGCCCTTATTTTGGCTTGTGACTTCAATGGTCATTCAAACTGATAACCATCATCTAATAGACAAATTTCCCGAGAAGTTTGTGTGCAAGTGTTCCTGGCAGTAGTCATCATTCAGTCAGTGATGCTTTTCCCAGTGAGTCAGTATTGAACTGGTAGCTAAGGTCAGGGAGAAGAAGGCGTGTAGCTGGTGCAAGTAACTTCACACAGATTAAATTATAAAACTACTATCCTATTGATCTCTTGTGCTCCTTGGAAATGTTAATGTTTCTTTATCACTAAGAAGATGATTGTATAGTCTGGCCAAACCAAAGTTCACTTTTCATAATTTACACTGCTGTTTTCATTAAAATGGTAGAAAGCATTGCCTTACACTGTTAACTCATAGCTATATTTCATCACAGAGGTGCAGTGAGGGTTGAAATAGAGGGCGAAGTGGCTTACTTATAACATCATTCTTCTGCTTTACTAATAAATAAGAATTCTCCTTTAGATTTAAGTGGATTTTTTATTTTTATTTTTTTGAGGAAGGTTTAATAAAATGTAATAATCAGAGTTTGGAATAACAAGTTTATTTTTAATAGGAATCAGAACTAGTGAATTACAGTCTTTGGTCTGAATGCAATAAAATATTTTGTTTGGTTGGTTGGTTGGTTTTGGTTTAGTAGGAAGTTTCTATGGGTGGTGCCCGAGCAGTGACTGTGGAACTGGTCCTGTGGTTATATTAAAAAAAAAATCAAGATAATATGCAATGGCAGTTAAAAGACATATCAAGATAGATCGATAGACAAAAAGATGTAATTACTCATTTTGTGTGTTAGACAGTAAGCACGAAATTTAATTATTTCAATTTTCCTTCTACTCTTTAGATTCTAGTGATATGTATATTACAACTGATTCTGCAGTGCTTATCTTTTTTTTTTCAATTCAGATGCCTTTAAACATAATTATGACAATTGATCTTAAAGATTTTAAAGCAAGAAAGCATAGAAAGAGACATTCTTGCTTTATACATGAAGTGATATACTAAAAATACATAGTATTCAGAATGGATTTTCTTTTCTTTCAGTGGTGTAACTTGACTCTGGAAACGAGGGACTTAAAGTTCACAGACCTGATTTGATAGCATGTGAAGTGTTACATTTTCACACACCAAACAATAACTACTTGCAGTCCAAATGACCTTTATTTTAGAAATGAAAAATCAGGAAACACTGTATGTATCTTGCATCTCATAGTATGTATGTCTTTTCTGCAAGAAGTTGAATGTAAAATGGCATCTTCTGCTGCAGCAAGAAGGGAGCCTTTCTTTATTTGCAAGGATGGTAAATAGAAAATCAACCATAGTAGAAAAAAGTTGCGTATACACAAATGGATTTTATAAAATTCAGCAGCCAATGGCTGCATGAGAGAGAGTATGTTGTAACGTCCATGGAGGATGAAAATTCAGCCTTGATATGCATCCAAAGAATTAAATTTAACCTCATGTGTGTCTAGCTGGTGGCTCATGTGATTATGGTTCCATGGTGGAGTCATTCTTGTTTGATAGGCAGAGTAGTTGTATATGGAAGTTGGTCATAAAAAAAAAGGACACAATGTCTATAGGGATTATTATTTGATTGTAATTGCATAATTTCTAGAGCACAAAACCAGAAATATATCCAAATCATTTTGGTTCAAGAGTTGTGCTAATAATTTTGGATGAAGTTTGAGATTGTGTGAGAGTTTTCTCAAAACTCGAGAGCAGCCCTGCGGAGAAGGACTTGGGGGTCCTGCTGGACGAGAAGCTGGACATGAGCCGGCAGTGCACGCTTGCGGCCCGGAAGGCCAACTATGTCCTGGGCTGCATTAAAAAAGGGGTGGCCAGCAGGGAGAGGGAGGTGATTGTCCCCCTCTACTCTGCTCTGGTGAGACCCCACCTGGAATACTGCGTGCAGGCCTGGGGCCCCCAGCACAAGAAGGATGTGGAGCTCTTGGAACGGGTCCAGAGGAGGGCCACTAAGATGATCAGAGGGCTGGAACACCTCTCCTATGAAGAAAGGTTGAGGGAACTGGGCTTGTTTAGCTTGGAGAAGAGAAGGCTCTGGGGAGACCTCATTGCGGCCTTCCAGTACCTGAAGGGAGCGTATAAACAGGAGGGGGAACACCTGTTTACACACGTTGATAGTGATAGGACAAGGGGGAATGGTTTCAAACTAAGACAGGGGAGATTTAGGTTGGATATTAGGAGGAAGTTTTTCACTCAGAGGGTGGTGAGGCACTGGAACAGGTTGCCCAGAGAGGTTGTGGATGCCCCATCCCTGGAGGCATTCAAGGCCAGGCTGGATGTGGCGCTGGGCAGCCTGCTCTAGTAGCTGGCAACCCTGCCCAGAGCAGGGGGGTTGAAACTAAATGATCTTTAAGGTCCTTTTCAACCCATGCTGTTCTATGATTCTATGATTCTATGAAAACAGTTGCAGTTACTTCAGGTGTGAAAAATGTGACTGTTTCACATCAATGGAGGGATAGTCAAGAAGCTCTAATAAAATAAGGAAGGCAAGGTTTGTAGGTTAAGTCTTCCATAAGAAAGAGTATGAATGCATAGAGTGCACCCTCAGCAAGTTTTGCGGGTGATACAAGACATGGAGGTGTGGCTGATACACCAGAGGGCTGTGCTGCTATTCAGAGGGACCTGGACAGGCTGGAGAAG
>VXAA01007090.1:38423-71628 GCA_013399115.1 Anseranas semipalmata | reverse complement strand
GCCGGACTCTTTTCAGTGGTGTCCTGCAACAGGACAAGAGGCAATGGGCACAAACTGAAACACAGGAAGTTCTCGCTAAATATGAGAAAACATTTCTTCACTGTGAGGGTGACAGAGCACTGGAACAGGTTGCCCAGAGAGATTGTGGAGTCTCCTTCTTTGGAGATATTCAAAACCTGCCTGAATGCGATCCTGTGCAACATGCTCTAGGTGACCCTGCTTGGCAGGGGAGTTGGACTAGATGATCTTCAAAGGTCCCTTCCAACCTCAACCATTCTGTGATTCTGTGATTCTGTGATTCTGTGATAATAGATCAAATTTTGTCTTGATTATTTTTATATCAATGTTCAATATTTTAGTCTCTGGCATTGGTGAAATATCTGAGCTACAAAGATAGAGTAATTTATTTTGTATATTTGAACTGGGTTTCATTAATAGATTTTGACTACATTATTATTTTCATCTGTGGTTTGTATGAAGTCTTTCAGCATAATGAATACAAACACCTATGCATGCAGAAACCAATTATATTTTTGAATAACTTACTTACGTCCTGTTAGTTTCTTATGGCAGAAACAAATGTATGACCTTGGACAGAAATATATGGTATATTTTTTTCATTTCATATATATTCGTATATATTTTTTTCATTTCATTTGAAATGAAAAAAAGGTTTATATTTTTGAGTAGCAGAAGCAATTAACTTGTTGATTTGAAATGTGTATTGAGAAGATAATAATTAATACTAATGTTTTTTATAAGGCAGTGCAGTTAGGCTATGTTCATATCAGCAGCAACTAAAAAAATTACTTAGTTTTTATTGCTAAGCATAATGTGATATGCCATCAAATATCTCTTTGGTCAGTTGGGACAGCCATCCTGGTTATGTCACCTCCCAACTTCTTGTGCACCCCCAGCCTATACACTCTGGTGTGCAACTTGAGAAACACAGAAGAGCTTGATGCTGTGCAAGCACTGCTCAGCAACAAACACTGTTGTGTTATCAACACTGCTTTATTCACAAATCCAAAACACAGCACCCTTCAGGCCGCTATGAAGAAAGGTTAACTCCACCTGGATAAAATACATAACAATGGCATAAACATCAATGGATTTCTCTTAAATGAACTAGTCTGGTCTCCTCTTACACCCAAATATTAATACACTGTCTAGTGCAACAAGACAAAGTCCATTTGGGGGCATTTATATTGTTTTTTAGTAAAGTGTTGCTATTTTTGTCACTAATGCTACACAAGTTATACACATTTTGAAACCAGCAACTTCAAAAAGAAGTAGATTTACTACTAGGAACTACAAGGACAAATGTAATATTTCTGAATATGGCCAAAAAATCACTAGTGTTTCAAACAGAAGACAAACATTATCCACTGATTTAAGGGGTGGAATGATAAAAGCAGTAAAGAAAAAGAAAACAAAACTACATTATATAACTTTGAAGTAAATATGAAAAGGAAGACCTATGTACACATAGAGTTTCCTAGCAAAAATAAGGTGATACACAACAATACACACACATGCAAAATGAGTTACTCATATATTTAAATCTACCAGAGAATAAGTGAACAAAATAAAGTAGTAGCCGTGCCCCACATGCTTTTTACTTTCATCTCTGGTTTAATTTTTAAATTAAGATGATAATTGCTTGGCAGGAGAGATGTTCTTGATGTCAAGAAGGCTTAAAAAATAAATGATGTAAATGTGGAATGTTACATCTTGATGCTGTTACCTGCCTATATTTATTAAAATAAGGGCTGAGAAATCTTACATCAAAGAGTCACAGTTAGTTCTATAAGCATACTTTACTATAAAACTTAGAGGTTTTCCAATTCATGCCATTACAACATCTTCAAATAGAAATTAGTTTGAATATCAGTTGAACCAACACTCTAGTATTGTGATATTTCATAGACTAATTGCTTTTTTACCATACCAACTTCTCTTAAATAAGTCAGTCTATGCAAAATACTCTGAAAGAAGATGAGGTGCTTACGGGACATAAGCCTCTTTCTCAGAATAAATGGGAATGTACTACATTTCAAACTTCTGGAGGAGACTTGACCCAGTGGTGAATCAAGTGAGTTTTTGATCTTTACCACCATTTTGGCTGAGGCATCTATCAGATAAAAATGCAGGAGAAATTATACTTTTCAGAATTGACAGACAATGTGAAGTAAAAAATGTAAAGGCCTTCTTGAATAGTAGAGGATACCAGCTGTATGTGTTCAAAAAGTATGAATGCAGTCAGCCACTGTCAAGTACCCAGAGGTGGAGAGAATTTCAAATAAACTGTTTATGGTTCTTGGTTTTAATAGCTAACTTTATTAGTCAGCCATTGAAATATAGAGATCCCAGAAAATTAATGCTGACATGATTAAGCACTGGGCACACATTTATACTTATGAGAATAATTTCAATAATTTAAGGACGATTTAGATTCAAATGACCAAAATACTGTTATAACATCCTGAGGTCATATTAGGCGCTAGTTGAAACTTAACATTTATAAAAAATATATAGATACAACATGTATCTGTTTTTCAGGCAGTCAGAAATTGACTTGCATGTAACAAATAGATATTTCTTAAGGTGTTCAAAACTTCAAATATTACCTGTGTAAAAGGAAAGGAATATTCTTCTCTGTTGAAGTTTGTGCTTAGTATTAGACATGAAAAATAGTATTATTATTTAAGTTGTATAATAGGCATAAAAGAGCTGTTCATGAACTTGATACAGAAGTTTAACATTTGAAATTTTAGAAACTTTTGAGCTTACCATATAAAGTTTTACAATGGAGTTGACTCAGGACTAAATGAAAAAAAAACAAACTGTTTTATGAATTATTTATAACTAAAAAGCTAGCTTGAGGATAAGAAGAAAAGCTGAACGAATGTTGAGTTTAAAGTCAAATTATCCCTCACTATTAAAGCAGTAATGCAACTAGCTGTTGATTTTCACATTCAGTCACATTTTTGTAGCAATATTTTCAGAACAAAGAATTTGGAGGAATGATATTTTGCGAGGGTCCTTTTAAGCAGTAAATGCCACAGCATTAGAGTGCTCTTAAAATATATGTGTTATCACAGTGTTTCTTTTTCTACCTCTGTCTCACACATGACACACAAAAATTTAGAGCAATATAATGTTTAAATGTTTATTCAATTACCTCCAAACAAAGCACTATAATTCCAGGTAATTCAAGGTGAATGCTATGTTTAGAAAGCTTAAGTTAAAAAGAAGTAGACAAGCTCATCAGGGAACTACCTGGAATTATACTCTCTACAGACATGTTATGAAACCCTTTAGTCAGAATTAAGGCACTATGGTGTTTTATCAGATTAAATTGATATCTAAAAACATTCTTTTTCTTTTTTCCTCAGGTCCCTTGAGTAAAAAACTGTAAGGCGCCATGCTTGGTAACCTCCAGATCTGAAAGAATGACCTAAAAGATCAGCTTACAGATCTTAACCAACAGTCGTTATCCACTGAGGATTCAGTACAGTTAGAAATGTGTATAGTCATTTATGCACTATACTGTCATGCAACAAATCCAATGAGTTCTCATATAGCCAAGCTTAAATCGTGAGTTTGTTTTGCCTTAATGTTTAGTGACAGGTTCATGATTTTACAAGACCATTACCAAATCAATGTGGGGAAATGCAGTTCTAATATATCTGTGCATTACATTCATGCATTCATCTGAAACATCTTACACAATCAATTTCCAAACTGGATTATGTTTTATATAGACAGGTGTTTCATTTTGTTTTGAATGTGATGCTTGATTCTTTCACTCAGTGCTCTAAGTTCCTGGTAGAAGAAATAATAGATACTCATTTCTTTTTTAATTTCTTATTTTCATTTGTAATTTCAAATCTCACTGTCATCTTCCATTCCATCTTCTGGAGCTGAGGAATCCTAGTTTTCCATACATGGAAAGCATTCTGTACAACTGAAAATCCTTGCCAGTTTGCTCTGTCATATGTACATTTTGAAGAGGTACTATAGCTTTAGACAGTGGCTTGTGTTCTTTTATATATCTTGCCTGTATCTGTATATCTTTCTATATCTATCCTGTAATTATACCTGCTCTTTAGCCAACCGAGCAAATAATTCATATGTTAAAAGAGCTTCCAATATCTTTTTCCAGAGTGGCAATATCTAAATTCAGCTTCTTGCTGAAGACATATTTTTTTTTTTTGCTTTTATGCACGTTACTGTGAATATATCAGTGCTGAAGTTCACCTTATATTCATCATTGTCATTCAAAATCATAGTATCTTTGTGCAACTGTCTATGTAGTTACATTTCATTTTTAATACCTGTCAATAATTTATACTGTCAGCAAATTTCTCATTTTTACAATTTGTTCTCTTTTCCAGATTAGGCATTTAGTAATATACTGTATGTAATGGATCCCAATACAAACTACTATCTGATTCTGTTGGTAATCTCCCTTTTTTAAGAAATTGACTATTTATTCTTTCCAGCTGTGTTACATAGTTCTCTAACAGTAGAGAGGAACTTCCATTTGATCTCAAATGTACTTATTTTCTTTAAGGCATTTGGTGTGGTACCTCACTTTTTTTCTCTTTTTTTTTTTTTTTTTTTAAATACAAATATACTTTATCAACTTAATTCCTGATTTACCTTCTCACTGAGTACCTCAAAGGTCTGAAATAGATTTTGAAGATGACTTTCTTAAAAAAAAGCTTTATCTTTATTCTAAATATTTATAGATTCTAAAGGTGCTATTCTATGTGTATGCCATCTCTGATTTTTATATATTTTTTCTGCTTTTCCTATTGAAAGTCAGATTTCTTTTCCTGTAGTTTCCTAGCTCTTCCCCAGCACAATTTTTATAATTTGGTTTTGCATGCACAGCCATCCCTCTCTTTTAATAGCAATTGTCCCCAGTCACTATTAAACGAGAGTAAATATTCAGGTTGTTTGTATTTTATATGTTTATATTTTAAAATACTACTTTGTCTTAATAACTTTTTCATTTCCAGTTTATCCTTTCTTTTTCTCAAACATCTGCTTCTCTTCAGGGAGAGATCATTCCTTAGAGTGATACTACAAAGAAGGGCTTTGATAAAAAATATTTTTAATTGTTTGTATTAAAAAAAAGAAAAACCAACACAACAAAGTGATGAATTATTTTAGTGTTGCTTTCACCTATTTCCTTGAATGATCCTTTTAACCAATCATATACTAGCCATCAGCTTCTTTTACATATTCCTTACATAGCTGTGAAAAAGATTTTATTGGTAGTATTCACATTCCTCCTGTAAGTCTTCTATCCTCACCTTTTACAGTTACATTGTTAACTTGTCAGAATTCTTTTCTTTTGTACATTGTTTGAGCATGACTTCCACTTTTTGAAGGATATATCAGAGATCTAATCACCTTCATTCTGCTTTGTAACTATGCAAGCTTTTATTTTGTCCCTTTACTTTTCCTCTGAACATCTAATATGGTGTACTGAGAAGATTCTCTCATGTTCAAAAGTATTTTACCCATTCTGCTGCTTGTAATTTTGCCTATATAGCATTCATATCTTCAACTTATTTCCTTTTCTGAATTAAATATGAATGCAGTTATTACCTGAGGTAGTACTACGTCATGATGGTCTCAGATTACTTCAAATGTTGATTCATCTGTAAACCTTTGTAATCCTAAAATAGATTAAAAAAATGAATAGAATATCTATATCTAACTTGTAAATTATTTCCCTAAAAATAGCCTGTAGTTAGTTTATTTTATAAGTATGAAAAGACTGAGGTATGTTTTTGTTTGTTTGTTTGCTTGCTTGTTTTTATTAAGGTGAGTCAGGAGAAAAGAGCAAGGACAGGAAGAAGGAGAAGGGAAGGGCAAGGGCAAGGGCAGGGGCAGGGGCAAGGGCAAGGTCTGCAACGTGCTTGCTTAGCACCCCCACTCAGGACAGTGAGCTCGAGACGGTCAGCTGTGAATCTATGCGTGTCCTTTCCCTACACCATCCCAGCTGTTCCTATATATCCTCCTTTCTGACAGATTAAGAAACAGCAACCCCATTTTGCACAGCTTGACTCACACAGGACTCTCATTACCTTTTTTCACGTATGTGCTCCCCTTCCTTATTCTCTCTTCTTAGCAAACATCAGAGAAAATCACCCATCCAGTTATTCTGGAGGGAACTGATAGACCCAGTACCTGTTAAAGGATCAGCTCTGTAGCAGTTGCTTCAATTCAAGAATATAGTCACAACATGTGGGAAGAATCCTGAATCAGAAATTACTAATTTCAGAGCTATTACTATGAATCATGCTGTCACCTCAATGCAGGAATTGTCATTCTAGTGCTGCTCTCAGCATGCAGAAACAGAGAGTGGACTGTATTAATTTGGGGAAAAGATACCGTTTCCAGAATGTTATTTTCATGTATATCATAGACCAATAGGTGCCACCATTGCACTGTGACAGTCACAGGAAGTCTGAAAGAATAAATAAGAGGAACAGTTTTCTTTTATAGTTCAAAAATGCATTTTCCAGGGGAGAGGGCAGGGGAGACGTTTTTTTTTTATATTATTATTTTTTGCCTTGGAAAAAAACAATTTGGTGGATGTAATTTGGTTGTTGGACTTCTTATTCCTTTTTGTTTCCTTTCACTTCTTTCTTATTTTTACCTCCTTTGATTCATTCTAGCCAGAATGTTGAAACCTTGACACTTCTTTGTAATTATTCAAAGCCTTTGATCACAAGTATCCAAATGAATTAAGCTTTAGTAAATCATGTGGATGTGCCTTTGTGTCATTTTACTGCTGAGCAAACAGTACCAGAGAATGACTTCATCTGATTAATTTCTTATTCCTTTGGTGACCTAGATAGGACTGTTCTCATAGTTCCTTATTGAATTTTTATATATGGAAGTCACACTTCGTATATATATACAATTGAAGTTACACTGTACCATGGAAAATTCTACTGAGAACAGAATGTTTTCAGTGTTGGTATTCCTTTGATCCTAATGTAATGAATGAAAGTATGCCTTTGGGTTGTATTTCTAACTTCTCCACACACTCTAGGATATGTTTCAAAACCTCTCAGTATTACTGTTTCCTAGGTAAAAAATGAAGATAACTGCACTCTTCTCAGTTAGGTATTCTGGAACTTAATTATTGACTCATTTAGATGACTTTAGAGTACTAAGCTAGATGCAATTTATTTTCCTATTTGTAGGCAACTGTAATACCATGCGACTGAGAAATGGCAGATACACAAATACTTGCAAAGCCTATTTAGATGATAATAAGGAAGGTTTCCTACACTGTCCCACTTATTTGTCTGAACCCCAATTTAGTTTGAGAGTCTCAAAGATGAGAAGAAAAATCTATATCAATATCTTTTCAGTTCTTATCTTGCTGTTCAGACTTCTAAATTAGTCAGCAAATATTGAAGGTTTGTTTGTAATTGAGATGGATGTAGAAAATGTGATAAAGTACCTTCAGTTTGCAGAAATTATCAAATCATTTACTGGCAGTAAATCGATACCAGTATGACCTGGATTACACTAAAAGGCATAAAGATGAATGATTTGCCCTAGTTTCTTCACTTACTTGGTCTTATCTGCATGGCTGTATTTTATTTGGTTTTGTTTTGCTTAATCCTGTAATGTGTCGCTAATGTATTAGTTACAATATCCACTCAGTAACTTTCCCATTGCACAGGTAGCTAGGGAGCTTAATTCTTTTCCATTAAAATCCCTGGAAAGTTTTCCATCACTTTCCATAAAACCACTGGAGGGGGAAGAGAATAAGATCTATAATATGTTGTGTCTTAGTGAATTGGATCTATTGTGTTGAGGAGTGCTAGGGGAGACCATACAAATGTCATGCCTTGTTGGCGGAGAGCGACTGAGAGCCAGGACCAGTAAAGCAGATCAGTGTAGCAACATGTCTGAACCACTGTGTCTTACTTAATAAACAGAGATTATCAACCAAAATACATTTGTGCTAATGCAGATAAAATGGCTGACATAAAACCAAGCATTCTCTGTTCTTTTTTTGTTTTGTTTTGTTTTCCAGTAAGCTGACACTACTTGAGGTATTTCTGTATCACTTTTTCCTACAGAAGGCCATTAGGAAATATCTGCAACAGTAAACTAATTAGGTTGAGGGACATTGCTGAAACACTGTTACCACTTGCTTGACTAGAAATTGGCATTATTTAGGCCTTTGTCAGCAGTACTCTCACAGACAGTGCCTGGGGGATAGCTCAGGAGGAGGGCTCTGAACCTGGGGCAGAGGGATCCCAGTCCAAAGAGAAGGAAACCTAAAATATTTCAACACTGACAGTCAGGCTCCTGACAAAACACCTCAGTGCCACTGACATTTTTGTATTTTGTATAAAATATTTCATGAAGCACAAACCTGCCATTGCTTCTGTCATTTAAGATTTTCACTAAAAATATTTGTAGCTTGGGATCTTCACAGCTGAAGAGCTTTCATAATCTGCAACTGCCTGTCAGCTCCTACATCATGAAAGGCAAGGGCAAACCATTAATAAATGGTAGAAAAGCACAACATTGATGCAAAGGACAAGTTTAGAGGAAAAAATGAGTCTAACAGAAAGCATAGATGTGAACCAGGAAGAGTATTTCATATACCAGGCTGTGGGTTCCCTGTGTAGCTGACTAGATGTTTCACTCCAAGAAAAGGGTGATGAAGAGAGATCCTGAGCATACTGAAATACTTATTCTGGTCTGATTTCCGGTTTGTGCTCTGGCCTGTCACATCAATTCCGCTGCTTGCATACTAACCCTTTCAGCTAACCTCTCCTTAGCTTGCATACAAGTAGCCATCTACTGTTTTAAAAAGATCAACACTTCCCTAAAGCTTTACGGTGGGCTGCTTTTTCTTCAGCAGCTGAGTGCTTTTCTTGTTAATTGCAACAACACTTTGTAAAAGAATAATCATGAAAAATCTACAGCATAATTTAGATGTTACCAGACTCAGCTTACAGTAAAAAAAACAAACAAAACAATCCCAAATCTTATGTTCATTTTACTAGATGTTGTTATAGAAAAACACACAGAAGACCTTCTGTCATCCTTCACTATATCTAGTTAAAGCACAGACTTTTAAAATACTTCACTAGAAGTGGTTTACACCAATTATTATCAGGGTTGATTTCTAAAGAAACAGTAAGGTTAAATTTAAAAAGAGGATCTGCTAAAGCAGATCTCCTGAAAACAAAGGGAGATACCTAAAAAATAAAATCTGAAAAATGTTGAAAAATAAATATTATAGGTTTTTGTTACTCTTGGGCAGTCATTTTGCAGAATTATTTGATGTGAATAAAATCGTACTTTTACTAAAATCATACTTCTACTAAAACAGCTGCCATATAAAATGAAATCCATTTTCTGTATCTCCAACATATGTCTTTGCTCCTTCAAGACTTTGTGATTACCGATATTTTTAAATAGTTCGTTGCTATTTTTCTCAAGATTTTAAAGAAAAATATTTGCAACACACAAAAGGAATTTCTGTTGCATTTTAAAAGTCCTGCAATTTTTTTTTTCCAGAGCATCATTGAAAAGATTAGNTTTTTTTTTTATTTTTTTTTTTTTTTTTTTTTTTTTTTTTTCAGAAAAAAACAGATTTTAGTTAATGGAAAATAATTTCCAGACTTCTTGTCAAATTCCTCTCTCTCTTGCTCTCTCTCCCTCTCTCAACTCCACCCTCTCTCTCTCTCCCCCCTGCCCCATTTCAGGAAACATTTGAGCAAACAGTCCTTGCCATCAACAAGATTTAATCTTATGTCTAAAAGTTAGCATACATTTATCTGAATAGGCATTAATTTGGCCTTTAATGTAAACAGACTGATGGAAGACTTATTTTGTAGATGTATGGGCCAGAATACAATTTATCCTACTTGTCCAGTAAAGTTCTAGATAACCTGCAAGTTTAATGTACAGTCATGCTCAACATCATAATTCCTGTAAGCCTTCCTTGTGTTTAACTTCCAGGTATGGGTGGTCCTATTCACATCAGAACATTTGATCATATGGCAAAGTCATATGGACTATTATGTCAGCTCAGGCATTTTCATACTAATAGGACATCAGGACCTTGCAAGCTGAATGGCTGGTATTAATACACCTGCTTACCAGGTGGTCTGGGGGAATCTCAAAATGAAGCACTAAGAATCAACGTAGATCTTCAATGTGTAGCATCCCTCTCTTTTACTGCAAATATAGATGAGATAAACATCTTCTTGTGTGGAAAGCTCTACAAGGAGGTTTGCATAAGGATACATTTATCTTTGTCTTTTTGTTTTCAGGATCTTTTGATCAGGTTTAGGCACCAAAAGATTTAGTTCACAGGATAATTCCAATCACAGTCCTTTCAGATAAACAACAGATACATCTGTTCAAATATGCTTTTTTATATTTCAGGGACAGTGGAAGTTATTTCTAAAGAAAATCACCATAAAGGATAAGCATTGCAATGCTATGGCAAAGATACCAGTGGATCGTAGCTCAAAAGAGGTACACAGAGCATGTTCTTAATTATGTTATTAATGAAACCTTGTTCAGCAGGGTTAGCCCAAGATATCTGGGAGAGAGAGTACTCACAAATCTCACCCATTATATTAAAAATCTGCAGTCTCTAAACCAGAGTCTCATGCTGAAACAGGAAGGAATTTCATTTTTAAGGGAACTCTCTGTTTTTGTTTGTTTGTTTCATACAATCATAAAATCATTTAGGTTGAAAAAGACGTCTAAGATCATCAAGTCCAACCGTTCACCTAGCACTGTCAAATCTACCACTAAACCATGTCCCTAAGCACATCTACACATCTTTTAAATACTTCCAAGGATGGTGACTTCCTTGGGCAGCCTGTTCCAATGCCTCGCAACCCTTTCTTCTTTCAGTGAAATATTTTTTCCTAATATGCAACCTAAATCTCCCCTCGCGCAACTTGAGGCCATTTCCTATTGTCCTATCACTTTTGCCTGGGAGAAGAGACCTGCCCTCTCCCCACTACAACCTCCTTTGAGGTAGTTGTAGAGAACAATAAGGTCTCCTGTTAGCCTTCTTTTCTCTAGGCTAAATAATGCCAGTTTCCTCAACCTCTCCTCATAAGACTTGTTCTCCAGACCCCTCACCAGCTTCGTTGCCCTTCTTTGGACCCACTCCAGCACCTCGATGTCCTTCCTGTAGTGAGGGGCCCAAAACTGAACACAGGACTCGAGGTGCGGCCTCACCAGAGCCGAGTACAGGGGGACAATCACTTCCCTAGTCCTGCTGGCCACACTGTTCCTGATACAAGCCAGGATGCTGTTGGCCTTCTTGGCCACCTGAGCACACTGCTGGCTCATATTCAGCTGACTATCAACCAATACTGCCAGGTCCTTCTCTGCCAGGCAGCTTTCCAGCCACTCATCCCCCAGCCTGTAGCGCTGCTTGGGGTTGTTGTGCCCCAAGTGCAGGACCCAGTAATTAGACTTGTTGAAACTCATACATTTGGCCTCAGCCACAGTTTGTTTTGTTTTGTTTCTCCTCTGAAGCTCTCACCCAGTCATTAGCCCAAGCTCAAATGAAGTTCACCTCACTTTTTTAGTTCCACTGCTAGCGTATGGCAGTATTACAGCACAGTGAAGCATCCTGGCAGCCAGAGTCTTCTGCTAACAGGCTGCTGTGCCAGAGTAACAGATCCGAGAGGCTCATGTTGTCTCCACATAGAAACTTTCAAACTCTGCCAGAAGGAGCTGTTTTGATACCATGTTTCAAAGCCATATACTGCACTAGATATTCACTCACCTTTAGCAAAAAAAGATGCTAACATTCACATGTGACAAGCATTTTCAATTTACATTTTCACTAATGAACTTTGTTGAGAATTTTCTTCTTTCTGTTCCAGTTCTTGCTCTAGGTTGCTGATGCAGCACCTGCTGTTCTTCATGTGAAATCACTTTCATGTCTACTTCAGGTGTGCAGTTCTTTGCAGTCACAGGGAAAAGCAAAAAGAAAGAATTTTATTTTATTTCTCTTCTTACTACTTGCATTCTTTTTGAGCTATGCAATTCGTTCTGTGAAAGACTGGGTTCCTTAGGCTGAATACTATACTGGAAGCAACATCTCATCAGTAATGGCATTCTTTAGCATTTTGTGTAGAAATTTCACTGACTGATTCACCTTTTCCATTATAAGTGCTAGAAAATATTTAAATAAATGATGCCACTAGAAATAAAGGCAGACGATTACCCCATATCCACAGTTTACCCCTTACAAGAAGACACTGTGGCCAACATTGGAAACTGTTAGTAGTGATTAAAAAATAAGCCTTTGTAGTTCAAGGTAAGGATTCAAGACTCCTAATCCTAATTTTGGATACTTATGAATCTCATATATTGTCTTAACGGGGCTAACATTAAATAAGCACAGTTAGAATCATGAAAAGGTACTATAAAGAGGAAAGATCTTAGATTTAGACATACCATTGTACAATCCTCAACATATTTTTGTCATGGAACCAGCTAAATAAAACTAACAAGGCTTCAGCTATCCCTCTGTAAATAAAACTTGCATGAGCTGTGAAAATTACAGACCAGTAACAGTAATGAACAATTCTGCAATGAGGTGTCACTTAGCATAGCTGAGACACAGAGCAACCAAAACCTTTTACTAAATCAGTTCATGAGTCAGAAAGAGTCCAGGTAGGATTTCTCATGGCTAGCACTGTGCATGCACCAGCAGTGGAAAATACAGTCTGGCATGGAATATCCTGAGTTGGAAGGGACTTACAAGGTTCATTGAGTCCAACTCCTGGCTCCACATGGGACCACCCAAAAGTCAGACCATATGTCTGACAATGTTGTCCAAACGCTTTTTGAATTCCAGCAGGTTCAGTGCTGTGACCATTTCCCTGGGAAGCCTGTTCAAGTGCCCAACCACCCTCTTAGTGAAGAACCTTTCCCTAATATCCAGCCTGAACCTCCCCTGTTGCAGCACTTATGGGGCTTTGAGCAACCTGGTCTAGTGGAAGGTGTCCCTGCCCATGGCAAGGGGGTTGGAATTAGATTATCTTTAAGGCCTTTTCCAATCCAAACCAGTGTATGTTTCTATGATTCCATGATTCCCTCAAGTCCTATCGCTGGTCACCGGAGAGAAGAGATCAGTGTCTGCCCCTCTGCACCCCTTGTGAGGAAGCTGCAGGCCGCCATGAGGCCTCCCCTCAGTCTCCTCTTCTCTAGGCTGAACAATCCAAGTGACCTCAGCCGCTCCTCACATGTCTTGCCCTTTAGACCCCTCAACAACTTCATAGCCCTCCTTTGGACACTCTCTAATAGTTTTATGTCCTTTTTACACTGTGGCACCCAAAACTGCACACAGTACTCAAGGTGAGGCCACACCAGCACAGAATAGAGTGGGACAATCACTTCCCTCAACTGGCTAGCCATGCTGTGCTTGATGCACCCCAGGGTACTGTTGGCCCTTTTGGCTGCCAGGGCACACTGTTGACTCATCTTCAACTTGCCTTTGACCAGAACCCCTAGATCCCTTTCTGCAGGGCTGCTCTCCAACCTCTCATTCCCCAGCCTGTATATATTTCCAGGGTTGCCCTTCCCAGGTGCAGAATCCAGCTCTTGTGAATCTTGATCTTGTGAAAGATCATTTTGCAGAATCTTGCTCTTGTGAAACTTCACATGGTTGGCGATTGCCCAGCCCTCTAATTTGTCAGTATCTTTCTGCAAGGCCTCTCTACCCTCAAGGGAGTCAACAGCTCCTCCCACTTCAGTGTATTTAGATTACAATTTAGATATCTCAGAACAATCCATTTAGAGCAAATTAAATGAAGTCAAAATGTTTTGACAGTCTTTTGGTCCTAAAAGGAAAACATTTAAATGGTTTAAGAATTTCTAATTATATATTAATTACATTTTCCTACATTAAAAATTCTTTCTAAGAGACCGAGTCACCCCCATCCCTCCACCCCCCTGAATTTAAGTTACAGAAACATAATTAGTGGGAAAAAAATACAAAATATTCTTTATGCCTCCAGTTCCAGTGAACCAGTAAATCACCCTAATAAGTGAGGGCTTGTGAGGTGTTCATGATCAGTCTAACAACTTAGTATACCAGAACTAACAGGTAAGAAAAACACGGAGTGCATTCACATCATGGGTGAATTCAAGGAATCATGATCTGATTTGGAAAACAAGTAAAATATCCAGGATCATTTTTTAAAAGCACTGGAGTCTGTTTGTCCTAGTACTCTCTGAAGGTCTGTTATTTTAGTCTCAGGAAAAGGGAGGGGAAGGGAAGAGAAGGGGAGGGGAGGGACTAAACTTCTGGTTTTAAGAAGTATGATGTCTTTATGTAAGATGGCTAAACAGATATTCTTGTTTTGGGGAAGGAAGGAGTGCATCATGCTGTCCTAAAGGACAGTTCTCACTGCCGTATAAAGTGTGAGGAGGAATTAGTTCCCTCATCTGAACCTGTCCCTGCTCATTCAGGTAATTTAGAATTGATCTACACACTATATGATAAGCAGAGAGTGAGGCAGCTGTCCTCACATTGTACATTCCCAGTCCCCAGTCCCCCGACCTAAGAAGGGTGATACCTGCTGTGCAAGCAGTCCTTCTGAGCAGAAGTTATGCACGTTGGAGTTCCTTGTGTTTTCTCAAACAAGAACTACTAAAGCTTCTCTCTGCTTCATTCCCTTGAACTCTCTGCCAAAGAAACACCCTGTCATCAGCTTCATGAAGCTGCTTGCTGTAGTTTCCAAGTATATAAAAAATATTATTTCAAGCAATAGCTATCTTTACCAAAAGAAGATCAGTAATTAACGTTTTTTTTTTCTAAAAAAATATAGAAATGGATTGTTGATTTGGAAGTTACCTGAAGAGATTCTGCCTAATAAGATCTTGCTTTGATATTCTTTCCTGTGTACTAGACTGAGTATAGACCAGGGAATTTAATAAACAACTGAATGAGGTTCATGAGAAGCATGGTGCTGTCAATCTGTACTACAGCAGGACTGCTTAATTCTCCCTCTTTAAATAAAGATTTGCTATATTGTTTAATTGAACGTTGCCAAATTGAAATAAGTACTGATGGAATAAACACTTTCAATAATAAAATCATAAATCTTAATGAGCTTTACTACTATCAACTTTGTGAATTTTACAGAAGCATCGATTTTATGTATTTGTATAAATATTTGTGCATTCTTTACCATGTGTAATAGTGCTCTAAAATAAAACTGAAGTAATTTGATTTTTTATGGCATGACTATCAGGTGCATATCTAAGCAATATGTTACAAATACAAAGTCATCATGTAATATACTGTTATGTCAGAGGTAAAGCACTGTCTAGAAGTCTAGATAAGCTAACTGGTAACAAAATAAACAGGAGACTATTTTATGCCAGACCAGCATTTCATGGGTTTCAGGCAACACTTCTTTTCTCCCCTCTTTTTAACTAAAACTATGTGAGATGAAAGAACAAAATTCCCAGCTCCTCTGGGGTTTCATGGGGCAAGAAATAGATTTGGAAAAAAAAGTCAGTTTTTGCAAAAGAATTTTTTTTTTTTTGGTCCAAATGCAAAACATTTTTCATCTGAATGCCTGTCGCTTTTAGTTGAAGATTTTCAGTTTTCTGAAGAAAAACACATTCATTATAAGACTGAATGCTCAAATCTAAACATCTAAACACAAATGATCAATGAGGAAAAAAAACTTGGTAGAAAACTGTAGTTGGGCAGAATTCACCTTTGGTTTTTTTTTGAGCTGGTACCAATGTACTGTTTTATTTGTTACATGGGTAGCCTTTTATCATGTGAGTGACTGCTATAAAAAAATTTGCAAACAATTTTAAAAATATCTTCTGCTGATCTGTAAAATATTTTCAATGTTAGTGAAATTTTCCATATAACTCATTTCAGCTCTGCCCTTCTCCTTCATGGGACTATCTGGAGGACAGAGGATTTCCTCCCTAATTTTCCCAGAAAATTAGGTGAGACTGTCTGGTTTGCAGTTTCCCCACACTCCCTTTCAACCTCCCTCCTTGCCATGGCCTTCCAAAGATGATAAAGAGTAAACAAAGACATCAGACAACTCCATCAGTGCCAGCAAATGCAAGCCATCTGGTCCCATGGGCTTGTGTAAGCCTAAGTGGGTTATGTGATCTCTAACTCTCTCTTCAGTTTCACTCCCCAAAAGCCTGAGCATAGGCTCAGGGACCTAGAGGCAAACTTTCCTTAAAAAAATCTCTTGAGTACCTCAGCTTTTTTGATGCCCATCATCACCATGTCACCTTCCCACTGAGCAATGGACACACATTTCCCTCAGCCTTCTTTCTCCTGCCAATGGACTTCTAGAAGTGCATCTTGTTGCCCTTTGTATCTCTAGCAAGTACCACCTCCTGCTCAGCTTTGGCTTTCTGATCTGCAACCTGAAATACAGGAGAAATGCCTCTGTGGTCCTCACAGGTGGCCCATCCTCACCTCTATCTCTATGCATTTCCTTTCTGAATCAAAGCTCAGTCAGGAGCAACCAGTTCAGCTGTGCTGGCCTTCTGCCTCACTTGCTTGGCTTCCTACAAGTCAGAATAAACCATTCTATGTTTTGAGGACATTGACCTTGAAGATCAACCAGCTCTCCAGGGCCCTTTTGTTCTGCAGGCCAGTCTCCCATGGGATCCCACCAAGCAGATCGCTGTGCAAGCCAAAACCTTCTCTCAGAAATCTGTGGCTGTAATTCTACTGTTTCTTGTGCTCATTTTTCTCAGGATTTTCTTGCTGCACTGCCTCTTGATAGCTATCATCCAGGCACAACATGAAGCAATTCTTCCTGATTCATGAGAAACAGCTCCAGCACAGCTCCTCCCATAGACTGCATGTGTCAGAAAATTGTCCTCAGTGGTCTCCAGAAACCTTGTATAAAGCTCTTCTCTCAGGGTTAGCAAGCTAGAGTAATGGTGTGTGTCTGTGTCGCCTGATAGTTAATTAATCACATAAAGTGGGTCTTGTTTTTAAGCCACAAGTCTTCTCTATACTATAGCCAGTGTTTAGGTATTGCTTAAGTTCTTTTTATGATTTTTCTTCTTCTAATAAGCTTCTTCATTTTATAAAAGTTAAAAAAAAAAAAGAACACAGAAAAAATGTAATTTTATTGATACAGAATTCATTTCTAACCTGTATGTTATTTCTAACTCAAGCATAAAAACAAATAAACAAACAAACAAGCAAACCACCTACAGCTGAGCATAATTGTTTCAGTTTGAGTATGGGGAGGGTTCTTTGCATTTTCTTCTTTAAAATGTTTCTTTTAATTATGTGCTTATTAAAGTATAGATGTACATTTTTGACCTCTAGCTAGAGAGCTGTGTCAGTCTAATTTAAATAAAAGAACTCTTTACATTTCAGACTATAGCAGTGCAGTATGAAACAAGACATTTTTTTTATTCCTCAGCTCTCAAAAACATTTTTGTCTGATTTACAGTAAAAAAAAAAAAAGTTAAAATATCTTTTGAAAGTAAAAAAAAGGCTACAATTTTAACTTTTCCATTACAAATGAATCTTCATATTGTATAAATTCAGTTAAAAGCAAAATGAAAACCTGGGTCTTCTAGCTGTTTTCAAATTCATACTGTTTTTTGTAAGCCAAGATGGACTTTAAAGTGTTTCTGTTGTACAAAGCTACATCTTTTGTACTTATTGTTTTAATGATACTGGTTACTGTAAATAGTAAATTGAAATTAGCTCAAAGCCCTTCCTTTTCCTCTGGTTAAAATATTAAGAAAAATTGCCTGCTTTTTCCTTCCTTCTTTAGCAACATAGTTGCAAAATTCAGGCTTTTTTCAAATAGAATACATTGAATTCCACACACACACACACACACACACACACGATCTGAGTGCCATCAGTGTAGTCATTTTGCTAAAGAGCACAACAAGAAGAACAATTTTTTCAGCCATATTTGCAGTTCTTGAATGAATTTGATTTTTCTTCTTAGAATAAAGTTCCCTAGTAAAAGAATTTGTTCATTTTTCTTTTAGGTTCTTCCAAAAGTGCTCCTCCAAAACACTTACAATGGTTAGGTTTCAGAAATATTTAAATATCTGTATCCCTCCAAAATGAGTCAGAAGTTAGACATCAGTTTTATTTCAATACACCACATGCAACGGATTACCATTATTTCATATTTTTCTTAGGCTGAGATGACTTGATTTGTGTCTAATTGTTCTAAGGCTCTGCTCAAACATATTATTTCGTTGTAGCAGATCATTCAAAGACAAAGAAGCTACTACCCAATTCAGTGATGTTGCAGTAATCTACCTCATTAATAAACAATGTTTTATCATTGGCCTTTGGAATTTCTAACCATCAACTACTATTAAAGGATCAGTCAACTGTTTGAAATCTATTATGAAAACATTTTTTAGATGGCATTGTTTATTGAATTTGACATTAGATGTAACTCAGAGTGAAATAATTAAACTTTAAATGCTATTGACTCTGGTTAGTCACATGTATATTAAATTTTCGTTAAGAGACTTCTCATAACAAAAGATGATAGTATTTAAACAGTGCTACACATTTAAGACAGTCATTGTTTCCCATTTCACAAATACATTTTCCTTGAAGATATGCCTCAAAAGACTGAACTTACAGTTTTAAACTCCCTCTCTATTATGTTAAGATATTTAAATGCAAGCTGTTTAATGAATCTTGTTATGGCCTCTGTGCCTAGAGTTGTTTCTGTATTGAAAACTGAGAAACAAAACCAAACCAGAACAAAAGATCCCCTGGAAGAAAGAATCTCAGTCTCCTTTTTAGCTGCTTGTCTACAAAGTCAGACTTTCTTTCTTTTATTTTGCTTGGAGATTTCTTGCTTTCTGAAATGTCTTGTTTTAACATTAAAAAGATCATTAAAAGATCATTATCTTTTTTTTTGTTTGTTTGTTATTAGAAAATATAGAAAGTGTTTCCTGAATTACTATTTGATATGTACTTTGAGAGCAACCTCATCAATGACATTGTATAATGGAAATACAGGCGCATATCTTTCTTCAGCTGTGTTTGTGGGTGAGAGACTGTATCTTTTGAGGTTGGTGATAAATTGCAATAAACAAATTAAGAACCAAACAGAAAGTCAGCTGGGGATTAGAAGGCCATTGAAACATGGAAGACTTGATCCATTTAAGTGCTAATTTAAAAGGTGAAATAGGCAATCTGCATCTAAGAGAAGCAAGGATTCATCTCATTTAATTTCAGCTATGTGAAAGCTCTAAGCATCAGTGGAGCAAAGACAGGACAATGCTTCCTGCCTCTCAGACACGGCAGTAGAATTGGGAGACTCATTCCTTCCATGAAACACACAGGGACTGGAAGTGTCACTTTTAGGTGATTCTTCTAGATGTCTTGTGCTAAGTCATATGGGGAGTCTATGGCAGAAAGGGCAAATGAAGCCAATTTATAGAATCCCAAGTGAAAACTGAAGTACTAAATACTCTTTGTAAAAAATGGAGGAAACAGAGCAAATGAGCATTTGTTCATAAGAGATGGAGCTAGTAAAAAAGGTCTATAGATAAAAAAAGTCTAAAGAAAGGTCTAAAAAAAGGTCTATAGATAAAAAGGAGAAGGTATGAATCTGGCATTTATTTTCTTTTTGAAGCTACTATTTCTCTTCATATTGTAATATGTGTATTATAGTTTATATCCAAAATACTCTGTTCATGCATTATAGCAAAAGTATTGCACTGCCTCCCAAGTGACTTTTCCAGTCATTTAAGACAAAACTGAAATAAATGTTAAATGGTCATTTTTCCCTCTTCATTCTAGTACATACTATCCTTTCTTGATTATCATTCTTTTATTTTCTGCATTCTAGACTTATGTTGCAAGAAGCCCTTAATGATGTTTGAAATACTCCCCATAGTTCCATATTCAATATATTTTACTTCCCTAGTTATCCTAAAAAAAGTCCTCCCACTTATTTTTATAGATCTCTCAATTTTCCTCCTTACCAGACTTAACCAAGTAACTGCAAAGTAAAGTATAGTCTTATGAAAAGATAATGTAATAAAATTAGAAATGTTGTGCATTTAAATACTATAGTCTGCAGTAAATGGTGATGGTAAATAACTATTTCAATCTCAATATAATAGCAATGTGAGGAAGTGATATCTCTTAATTTTGTGTGCAACAGATCAGTTGCACATAATAAAAGCAATCACAACTCAACAGATTTAGGGATTACATCTTCATAAAAACACAACTGTTTATTTCCTAACCAATTAATAGTAATGAGTTTTCATGTGGTGTATGTCAAGGCTATTTTCTTTCCAATTATAATTTTACAGTTAATAAGATGTTCACTGAAGAATTAAAAAATATATATATTGTTCCACTACAGAGAGTATTAAAAAATGATCTGGTTATCTGCAACTCATGTTAGTTTTCTTAAATACTACACATGACATTTTTAATCAGTAAAATAGGAAATCTTTGTTCCAGACGTTATTAATGTTATAATAGTTAATTTTCTATTAGTGTTTAAATCACAAATCTCAGGTTATATCTGTTTATCACTTAGTTTTAAGATTTCTTCTCCACTCTAAGGCTTGTTCTGCTAGGATCTAAATCAGAGACTTTTTTATACATAAAATCATAGGTAGCAATCAGTAATGTTGATATGAATGGAAATCTTAATTGTAACTTAAAAGATGAAAAAATAGTTATATTATTTATATATTTATATATATTATATATGGTTACGTGGTGTATATATGTTTTAGATATGATATAATGAAAGATGCATTCTTACAAGTTTCTTACAGTAGCTGCTTTTCTAATGAACATTAACGATGATGAATATTAATACAATAGTTCCATTGTAATTCTGACATGAAAATATGAAACAAATCTGTTTGAATTAGAAGTTGATTACAGTCAAACTGCTTGATAGAATATCAGCAAATTTAATACATTCCAATGCTCACCTTGTCTTGATTTTCTGATGATTCCTCTTGATAAAAAGACAAAATTATTTAAAACCAACCAAAATTTTCACTTTGCTGGCACTGACTACCAGTTATGAAGTAGTTGATGTTCATGCTTTGGGATGAGCTCTCTGAAACATTCCTTTAGAAGAGAGATCTCATACTTCTAGAAAACCTCATACATGGACCGTGCTGATTCATCTTTTATTTGAGAGGAAGTAATGGCCAGGTGTAGGTCAAGAAAAAGATGCTTTTGTGTCATGTGAACCAATTAAACATTTCTTTGAACATAAGCTGTTTTATATTTTATAAACTATTTAGATAGAAAAGCCATATTTTGTTCATCAAGAGCTGTTCATCCAGCCTTTAACATACCTGATTCTCCTCCCTTCAATTCAGTTCAAACCTCAGTTCACTACCATGACACAGTACCAATGATTCTCTGTATGCTCTTTTTTTTTTTTTACACTTAAATAACTTCGTAAAGTTCCTTCTGACTTCCACCAGTGTAAACAGGACAGCAGTTAGCCTTTCTCTGAATTCCTCTGAAACATTGTCTCCTGTCACTAAAGAGCTACAAAAATCATTTTACTTACTGATCACATGTACATTAGGTCAACAGTACCATTTTAATAAAAAGCAGCTTTTTAATCACTGGATATAGGGGTTAAAAGTTCTGTCAAAAACCTTTGCCGCAGAAGCATCCACCAGACCTGACAATGAACTGAGACTGCAACTCAAATATACGCACTATGGTTGAATTCAAAAAGGGACTTTATAAAATTTTTTTTGTGAGCCTACTTGGAACATCAGGGAAAGAGAGGACAAAACAAAAACACATAGCCATGCCATTTTTACCAGCCTTTAAAGACTTTAAAGAAAAACAAGCCTCTTCTAGCAGAAATACTTTGGAGCTCCATCTATGATTTAGCTAATCAAATGTTGCATTGGGGAAGATCAGGACTGACTGTTGAATGGGAAATCCAGGCACCTTAACTGTAGGCTTAATAACTATATCTTTCCTAAATCATGAGGTGCCAGGACACCTCCAGTCTAGATCATTAGCTTTACCTTGGCCTACACCTTTGCTGTTGCAACCCTTTCCTTGGAAGACCAGTCCTTTTCCTGAATGGTTCCCCTGGTACAGTTCCTGAGCTCTGTAGTGGTCTGTAGCTCAGACTCTCTACTTTAAAAAGTTCTGTTGCAGAGTAATTGGATCATTTCTGGAAATGTGTACCTTTCCTTGGAAGATAAGGGAGCTGTAGATCTGCTAGGTGGTTATGATTACAGCAGTCGTTTGTGTTTGTATATACTTATGTGTATGTGTGTGTTTGCATGCCTGTAGATAATGTATAGTGCTCATTGCTATAATTCTTAATCTTCAGTAGTTTCTTCAGACAACAAAAAGCATAAGGAATTCTTTAGTAAAAATCTTTTAGTAAGAATAAGAAACCACACCTGTTAGAGAAGCTAACATTAAAAGATGAAACATGATATAAAGCATGTAGCAGCTATAAAAGCAATGCTGGCTGGAACATAGTGACAAAGGAACAGCTGATGTATGTACACCAATATGTTTGGGGGGGTGTACACCTGAAGATTAGGGGAATTAGAAGAGGGCACCAACAAACTGAACTTTGTGAAGTGTGCAAAGACTCTCCTAGCCTTCAGCTTTGCTGGTACACACACTGATGTTTCCAAGAACACAATATTCAGAAACCATTTCCTATACCTGTCTCTTGTTTGGAAGTCTAGTCAGATTAAGTACATAAAATTTATACTCTTAAGCAACCCTGGGGATTAGCTTCCAGGAATCCTTTATGGTTAGCACATTAGTCATCTTCAACTGGAGATGAACTTGAAAAATACCCCAAATATCTCCCAAATGTCAGCCAGATGTAGAACTGCCACAGGTGCCACTTACAGGAAAAATGTCACCATGCCTGTTAATCAACATTTATGTTTCAGCTGAATCTCTTTAGACATCAGTGTTTTTGAGGACAGTAATCAGGCACAGTGTGAGAAACTCAGTAGCATCCCACTGCAGGTATATAGGTTATGACATTTTATACCTGACCTCAGCCAATCAAGTGCAGCACTTTCATTCTTCACCTCCCTATCATAAATTCCAATCTTTTGCCAGCTGCTTTGATCTTCCTCTAAATTCTCCTTCTTTTGACAGAAGTATTCTTTAACTGTACCTTATCAGTACCACAATGTGTTTACATGTCAGAAAAGAATAACATAAAAATAAGTTCTGCTCATCTGTGACAGACAAATATTTTATTTTTTATTAGTTTTGACAGGACTTAGTTTGCCACAGGTAATGCACATTTACAAGTTGTATTTTATTAGCACATCAAATCATGTTGCTCTGAATTATGCTTTGTCACATAGTATTAGTGTCACATTGGATCTGACAGGACATTGCCTCTGCTTAAACACACTAAGAAGTCGATAAATTTATGGGAGTTTTGTGCATTTTGCATATATCTTCAGCTCCCAAAAGGTTATTTATTTATTTATTTATTTTGATCAAGTGAACAGATATCTGTTAATGAAAGTTTTGTCACCAGACAGCATATTCTAATACCTAAATCTTAGATTTTTTTTTTTTTCTGTCATGGTTTTTGTCTTGTAAAAATCCAAACTTTAGAAAGCTTTAATATGTATAAAAATTATACAACATGCAAAGTTCACTAGTGTCTTAACCCTTTGTCATTTATGGAAATAACAACTTTTTCACTACTTTCAACAGTTTGTTTCCTTTCAGTAAAAGTGCCAGAGCTCTACTTCACTTTGTTATGACTTGTGCAATGTATTTTATTCAGAGTGTTTTCTGAGTGTTTTACAGAGTAACTTCTGTCTGTGTGAAACAGAGGTAACATCTCACGAAACTTAGAAAAATATCTATGAATGTAATGAATATACTAATATTCATTACAGCATGCATAGGTCCTCCAGTCAGTCAGACAGACAAGGATTCCACAATATTAGATACTTCTCATTTGTATCAAATAATAATTAAAAAAAATAGAAAAAAAAGAAAATAAAAAAAAATCTTCTAAAAATTTTAAGGACTAATGTGAACAGGTGAACAATAAAAGTAATAGGAAGAAACAGTACAAATTAGCAATGAGATAATATCAATCAGTTTAAAGGGTTTGAAATGCAGAGATTTTTCTCTTTGGAGCTACCAGTGTTGAAACAACTAATTTTATCACTTTGTCTAACTTCAGATTATGTATACACTATAAATTATACAAGTATTTTAAAATTATTTTCATCTACTGATTTTTTAAGTAGTTGTTTAACAAACTCTTTTCCAAAGTTGCACTTCTCTACTGCTTTAGGAGGTGCTTTTTACTAGCGCTGCTGAATAAATATTGTTCAAAATGTGCGTCAAAACTGGAACTGATTCCAAATCTGCTTAAGATTTTGTTGTAAATCTAATTGACTACTTTTTAATATTTCCTATTGTTCCCTCTTGCTGAAGGTTTAATATTGATCTAAAATCATCAAAATTTCCAGAAATTTATATATATATTTAAAATTACAAAATTAATCTGTTCCTCATTCAGGAAAATGCATTCATAATCAAAGCAAGTTCCTACCTTCTTCACACTTACAAATAGCTCTAAACTTTTACTTTAAGGCATCTACTATTATGAAGACATATTGTCAATGTCATCTTGACCCAGTACCAAATTGCTGTCTACTGTTATTGTTAAGGGAGTCTGCAAAAGCTCTTTCAGTGTAAGTTTTTATGAAGGGATTTAACAAATAGATGTTAACCTAAATAGATGTCATAGTGATTCTGTATTAACCTACATGACCTGTTGAGGTCAGTTGCAGAATTTCATGATCGCCTCTTTTATACGCATTCAGTCACTGAAAGCTTTTTACTTGGTGTGTACGTCTGTAATGTCACATAAATCATAACCTATATATATTATATATATAATATATATGTATAAAATATATTTCTTAAGAACAACAAGGATTTAATAAAGTTTTATTTACAAATTTACACAAAACAGTTTGTAAAGGATTACAGTTGTTGTTTTTGATTAGCTTGGAACAAATCCTAGCCTACACAGTTTCCCTTGTTTCCTATCCCAAAAGTGAGTTACATTACTTCACCTCAATTATATACTGTATGTAGTTCTAAAACGTTTTATGTTCCTAGCATGAAAATTGCTATATGCCCACTATCATTATGAAAGAGAAAATTACATGTTCTGGCAGTTTAAATACAAGGCAGGGAACTGGGTTCTCCTGAGTTCTCGTACAAAATCCTGCTGTGGCTTTGGATAATAATAATTATGATTGCAGCTATTATTTAATGTTTCATATGCCATAGCTTGGAAATTTCAAGTGAGATTATAATCGGTTCCTATTCCACACAAATTCTGCAGCCTTTTAGTAAGTGGTGATATCTCCTCCCCTCCCCTGGCAAAAAGATCTTAAATCTGAATATACAATATAATCAAAGGAAAGGCTGTTGTCCTTCAAGAACAAAATTGGGAACAAAAGCATTGAGAAATTAAGGGAAACAATACTGTGGAGAACAATCCATATGCTTTTTTAATCTTCAGGAATGTTTTTATATAGCAGGGCTATTAGTTAAATTCATGTTATATTTTAAATCAAAGTAGATGACCTTGAAGAATTGGGACTCAAGTGCTAGGTACAGCTAAGACATGCAATCTGCAATAGCCTTACAACTCCCAAACAGTGTTCTTTTTTCCTCAGTCCATCAAATTAACCTCTCCTTGAATTAAGCTCTACTTTAGTTTTAAAATAATAATAGTAATGATGGAACTCAGATAATGAGATCAGTCCTATAGGTTTGTTGTGAAGAATAACTAGAAGACCTCAGAACTTGCATTACAATTCTTATTTGATGAATTTAATGCATAGCCCATTCCATTTTGATATGCAGTGCACAATACTGTTGCATATTGTGGAGAGTTATTATTTACCATTATAAAATCTCACCAATTTTCCTGCCAAAATTCTTTGCCCATCTTTAAAGTAATTAGTTTTGTCATGACTATTCAAATTCATTAATAGAAAATTCTGGCTGATTAAGCACATCCAAGGCCAAGACTCACAAGTAGTCATACCTCTGATTTACATGGATTCCTAGAGTAAGTGTTCATCTGATATGGAGCCAGAACTGCCTACATCCCATATATGTTATCAAAGATGAATTTTGCTCTTGATCACACAACATCACTACCCTTGTAAAAAATGGAATAGAAGACTCTCAAAAAAAAAAACATTATTTACCCGTGGGAACTAAAATCTAAAAGCACTTCACCATTGTTGAAAAGTCAGCATTTCCAAAAGCTTTTGTATTTCCCTGCTGGTAGGTGAGACAAACTCGAAACTTTAACACAGAATCAGATTTTTTTTTTTCTTTTTTAAAAAAGGCTCCACACAATAAACGAAGAGCATAGTCTTTGTTGACTACTTCATTTCTTTTCCCCATCTCCCGGTTTCATGTATCCTATTGGCAAGCCTACAGAGAAATACTTGTTACATTGCACTGCTCTCATTGTGAAAACATCTGTAAATTAACTGCTGTCAAGTTAAGAACATATTCGTTGTCTGTATTCAAAGAAATGGGGAAAACAAACAAGCAAGCAAACTGCTGCAGAAGAACAGAAAAAGTTTAATGAAAGATTCTGTTTTTCTTCTGAAAATTATACCACTCTTCAAATTGCTTTTTTAAATAAATGCTTTTGTAGATTTTTCTACAGAGGAACATGAGTGCATGAAGATATAAACTTGAAAGCAAGCAATTTTTATCATTGTGTGTACTATGGAAGTTTTCTTTGCTGAATAGTCAAAAACTAGAACATTTAACTCAGAAGTGGTTCTCACTCTTAGACCAAGAACAGCAGGAAATGGTTTTAAATGATGGAGGTGGTGTTTCTAAGTATTCTTAATTATGTTATGTGATGTTTTAATTCCAGGAAGAAATACTAATCAAATTCTATATGTGCTATATATTCTATTATCTAAGAGTGAGGACAGCTATACAGCAAAAGTCATACTGAACCAAAAGCTGTTAAAATGACAGAGGTGCGCTGGCATTGCGGCGATGAAAGCACACTGGGTTTTGGACTAAAATCCTAAAAGTTAGAGAACACAGGTGAAAAGTAGCATTTTGGAAGTGTTCTACTCCCATCAGACCTTCAAAGTTATAGAAGGTTCATGAAGGCTTTGTACCTTTGGATAAGCAAAATGTTTAAGATAGTTTCCTATGGCAGTTTCATTCACAGCTACAACAACAAGAAAAAGAAGCCATTTTCATGGTAGCAGATGATGAAACCAGCAGAAATAAAAACCATTTGTCTCTCTCTGCCTTCAAGCTTCTTGCTAGATTGGAATACAGTTTCTAAAGTATCTCTTTCTTCAATTATTTTTAAAATAATCCTCCCAAGACTTACTCCCTATCAATTTTCCTTAATGTGATGGCAGTTGTATAAGAGTAACATGCAAGTGATTGCAAACAGGGCATAAAAATAACTTTGAAAATGATGTAAATAATGGCATTTTATAGACAATATGACATAACTGGAAAGAATTCAAGACCTCTTGAAAGAAATTATTAAGGATCAAACCTTCAATGACAAAAATAGGCACAGTTGTATTGCCTTCAACAAAATGTAATCAATTAATTACAACAGGAGAAAAGGTCTTCCATGTTATTTTTTTGAAGACTTGAGGAATGTCTTGTTTTCTGAGTACTATCACTGCCAGTACTTTAGAAGTGAAAGAGTCAGAGAGACATTGATCCATCATCCATCCAGATTGTCTTTCTTCTCTGAAGTTAGTTTTGTAAAGTGTATAGAAGCAAATAATAAAATTGTGTCATCAGCTCCACTATGAATATTAATTGTGCATTGTTTGATTGTATTCCTTGGCAGGAAGAACAAAAAATAGTTTAGAGGGCTTGCAGAGGATGTATTTTCGCTCATTTCTATTCTTCTCCTTTGACATCCTGTACTAATTTAGTTCCTGTTTCAAGTGAGAGAATTGGTGGAGCTTAGATATAGGACCTCATCGAAAATCTGTTGTGAGCTATTATTGTTGTTTCAGGTCAACAGCTTCTAAAACTGGGGCTTTCAATGCTGTATTCATGTTATGAAAAAATAAAATGCAAGCTGAAGACTAATACTTAAAGTTGCATTCAGTAATATTATAGTAAAATTATAGAAGGTTATTATAGTTGTATTGAAGAAATAAATTGCATTACTGTTTCTAGATTTTATACTGAGCTATCACATGATTCCAGGTAAAAAGCTGCATGTGTTTTCTCTTCTTGATTTTCAGGAAGTCCACTTTGGGACACATACAATGGGATAATTCATTTCAATATTAAAGCAGTAATATCCAGGCTTCCACATGTGCAGGTGAGCTACCTATTTAAGGTCTCATTGCAGTCAACAGATATCAAGTTAGTCAATGTGACCTAGAGCTATTCATCTGTCTCAAGCATAATTAAGGACAATTTCTGTAGTAAGCTGAATGAATAATCTCCATTATTTGGAGTTGATTAGCATCTGTTTCTCCCACTGTATCTGGATCTATCTTGCATTTGTAAAGCTTTGGGAAATCAGACCAAGAACATCTTACTGCTCGCAAATTAAGATACTCCTATTTCAAAGGGCAGTACTCCATACAGTGTAAAAATTTTAAGATTGATACTGAAAGTAATATTTGTGATTTTACATATATCAGAAGAGATTAATCTGTCTTTTAGAAAATAGGGAATCAGTCTGAAGACTACCTGTACTTGTACACAACCTTTGAGAGGCCAAGAGTTTGCTGGAGAGTGTCCTGGTAGCAATAGTAGCAATTGCCTTTTGGAACTGGCAAGGCAAAAGACATATAGCAATATATGCATCTGCATAATGCAATATAGCAAATTCCATCCTTTGCCAGGAAGTTGTTTCAGAAGAGAAGTTTGTGCCAGTGTTGATTTCTCTGACCTTTATAGCTTTCATTTTCAGAAGTAAACCAGGGGAACCAGGTTTATCTGTTTTTCCATTCCTACATGTGGTCTAGAGAATGTCATTCTTTGTGATAGGTTATAGTTATTTTATCTCTATTAGATGACTGGTAATTTTGTAAAAATGGACACTTTTCATGCAAGAGGATTCTTTATTTTGCTCAGCTAGCTAATTGTAAACATAAACAATAAGATTGTTAAAATATGGGCTTATATGCATAATGTGCTGCATCCAACCATATTAACCCTATGGTCCATTCTAGCGAGAAGGGACCTGACTCTGCTATTTTACTCTTTTTGGAGTCCTGATATCTGTGTAGTATTAATGTAAGGTACCTCTGATCAGAACTGGAAATTTGTCAGATCCATTTTGAATGATTATTTGCATTTAAACAAGGAAAAAATAAAACCAAGTGGAGAAATCATATTTCCATGATGTTAGGGCTAGATCTCACTGAAAGCACTGTTAGTGAACACTCACAAACAAGAATGAGAGTCTGAAAGTCACTTATGAAACTGATTTTTTGTAATTCAAGAGTGCAAAATATGAAGGCCAGATCTTTTCCTGATCAGTGTAATAGTGAAATATTATGTCCAGCATAAACCCAAAAGAAGTACCTTGAAATCAGTTTGTTTCTCATTTGCAACATTGCAGATATTTCAAAGTTTTAATTGTCTCAAGTAAAGACTATACTTCATTATAAAATAGGATATCAAAATTTTCTTTTCCCATTGTCCCAAAATTATCCAGTAGACTGCTGGATAAACAGTATAAAAATATTGTTACTTTGCTTTCTGCATCCTCTTACCTATGGTTTGCAGAATAAGCTAAGAAAAGTGGAGTTTGCACTTTTAACTAATATTTTATCCTGAGTGACAAACACCTTTCTTAGTAATCTGAAAGGGTTCTAGTGCTGGTGGGTATCCCCTATGCCTTCTGCTTCAGTAGCTTAAGTTGTGACCCAGGGTCATAGGAAGTCTACTTTTAGTTTCTCTTTGAACTAAGGGTGGGTACTAGTCTGATTAATATCTGCAGAGTTTCTTAGTAAGTAAAATAGCTGTTTTATTGGAAGATTAGTTATTTGCATGTAAGAGAGGGTTCTCAAGATTGTCTTGTCTTAGTTAAAAGACTAAACCAGTTGAGAATGCCCTGATGTGTTCTTATGAGAACCACTGCTAGGGCATTCCCTTAAACAAAAAGTATTGTGATTTAAAAGAAGATCTATATCATTTATATCCATGTTCTGATTAACATGAGTCTACTATATATGGCAGTGATACTTAGGTGACCTATAACTTAATTATCATCGCTCTAAATAGTGAAAATCCTTTGCATGTTCAGGAAAAAATGCAGAGATTTCTGCTAGCAGAAATGCAAATTGTCTTGTAATATTGATAATGAGTGCTTTGAAAGAACAATAGCACTACTTATACTCACTGAGTATTGGCTAATTCACTGGCCAAATTATCATTGATTTTTACTTATTTTATCATCCTGAAATGAAAATACTGTAAGATAAGTCCTTCCGATGCTTGCATTTTTATTTGAAATTGTCTTACAATGTGTTCAATCAAACCTAGAGAGCTAAATATAGGTAATCAAGAGTTGTCTGTACTGTCAGCCTTAAATTATGATCCTTGAAGTCTTGACATATGCTCATAAAATCATGAGATTTTCTTAAAACAAACTTTTTTTTATTCTTTTTTTTTTTTTAAAGTCAGTTTACACTAAGTCCCTACACGTGCAAAGCCCATAATCTTCCAGAAATATTCAGTTTCCTAAATACTTTTGTTAACAGATGGAAAAGTCCCAAGAATACCTCCTTACCATTGCTTACAATTCAGTCTTGTAAAAGTAGGATCTCTCAAACTTCCTCTGTTACTGGGTTTAATGTGTTCATTCTGAGACTGTGAATTAAGATGTGAGTAACGTTACTCAGTCAATAACCTTTCCATTTGTTAGCAAAAATGAATTTTATCTATGTTTTTATGTTTATCTATGTTAAATGAATATTTACAATCTATTTTTCCTGCTACAGAAAGTCTAGGAAGGAACAAAAAAATTTGGTTGTTCCATTGCCACTAATTTTATAGATCTACCAAACTCATTGTTCTACAGTGAGTCAATCCATTCATTCAGGAAAGTAGACAGTTATATAATTCTTTTGTTTGTTTGAATAACTTTGTTGATCTTTTATAGATTTGCAGCACTTTGGATCCTAAAATATTACTGAATGAACTACGATGAGTTGCATGAATTTTATGATGACTTTAAAAGAAAAAAAAAAAACAAAACAAGAAGGGTCTGCCTCGGGAAGGGTGTTAGTACTTATACACCTCTTTCAAGTGAAAATGCATAGCTAGCAAGACCAAGCTATACATTGCATTGCACATTTCCAAGTTGGCTCTGTTTTTTGTTTGTTTGTTTGATTGAATGATTGTTCTGTTTTGTTTTGTTTTGTTTGTTCAGTGCCTGTCTTCCAAATGTAGAAAATTTTGTAGTAGACATTACTTGTTAACAGATCTTATTTCTCCCATCCATATTTGTCCCCAATTTACAGTTCAGCTACTCAAATTATCTTTTAACAAAATAAATACATTTTAGAAAGTAGTTGACTCAAATAAATGATTTTGGTGTATGCTTGAGTGGTAGATAAAAATAAAATTTGGGATCTTTGTTACAGTGTCCTGGTCTGAGATTGTTCTGTCAAAGCAGATTTTTGCTGTAGGCTGCCAGCTAGCTTTTTGCTGTAGGGTTATACACATTCTGTTTGGGCATTACTTTTCAAACAGGAGAATTCCATTTATACCAAATATATTCACACCTCTGAAGATATTCTGCAGCCTTATATGCAAGTGAATCAACGAATGAATTAAACAAGTGAGCATTTTAAACAAGCAAAACTAATTGTGTCCTAGGAAATAACGAGGGAAATACACACCATTAATAGTTAAAAGATTAATAGCTTTACCATGTTCCAATAATGATTGAAAGTGTTTACCTAATGATTCTAAGGTTTACCCAGGGTAAACCTGAGGGTTTAACTAATGGCTCTAAGGAAGCTATTGTCTCTTTAAATTGAGTATACTTTGTTGATCCTACTGTAAGAAGAAAAAAAAAAAAAAAGGAGTAGTAAGTGAAAATAGATACAGAGAGCAACCCAGGAACCAAATGAAATGATAGTTTAAAAATTAGGACTGTACATTACTAATTAGGACTGTAATTTATAAGTGATAATGTGCATCTTACACTTGTATCTCCAATGAGCTCTGGGACAAATCATTCTGTGTAGTACTCATCTCAGCCAATATTCTCTGTAGTCATCCAAAGTCTTTTTATAATCAGTGGAGGGAAAGAGTCTCTGAGCTTATCAGAACACCCAAGCAGATGCTTATATTCTCCAGATGTATCCATTTGTCCTCAGAGAACTGCCTTGTGATTGGTGATGGTTTGATAAAGTAGGTCTCTTAGCAAGCAGTTATAGTACTAACTATAGCAGATAAAAAGAAAGGCTAGGTTTGTAGGCAACCTGAGTTCAGACAGCTGACAAAGTATGGCACTTAGAGCTAAGACTTCGGAGTGCACGAAACTTCACACTGCAAAGGATGAGCTGTATTATGGGTAATCATAGAATCATAGAATGGCTTAGGTTGGAAGGGACCTTAAAGAACACCTAGTTCCAACCCTCATGCAACAGGCAGGGATGCCACCCACTAGATCAGGTTGTCCAGGGCCCCATCCAACCTGGTCTTGAACACCTCCACATGGGGCATCCACAGCTTCTCTGTTCCAGTGCCTCACCACCCTCTGAGTGAAAAATTTCCTCCTAACATCTAATCCAAATCTCCCCTCTTTTAGTTTAAAACTGTTCCCCCTTGTCTTATCGCCATCTGCCCATGTAAGAAGTTGCTCTTGATCTTTTTTATAAGCCCTCTTTAAGTACTGAATGGCTTCAGTGAGGTGTCCCCAGAGCCTTCTCCAGGCTGAACAACCCCAACTCCCTCAGTCTTTCTTCATAGGAGAGGTGCTCCAGCCCTCTGATCATCCTCATGGCCCTCCTCTGGACTCGTTCTAGTAGGTCCACATCTTTCTTGTGCTGGGGGCCCCAGACCTGGATGCAGTACTTCAAGTGAGGCCTCACAAGGGCAGAGCAGAGGGGGACAATC
>VXAA01007090.1:1385-32408 GCA_013399115.1 Anseranas semipalmata | reverse complement strand
AAAAACACATATATATATATATATATGTATAAGGCCTGTAGTGTACTTTGTGCATTCTATCTTCTTCTATACATATCTCTATATGAAACCTATGTATGTATGAAAAAATAAATCATCTGAATGAGGAAACTGAAATAAAATTATTTAAAATTCTTCAGATAATATTCTTCAGAGGAAACTTTGAGATTTCAGGAAATGAATTGTAAAGAGCTGTCTTCCCAGTCTTTTCAACATTTGAAGTTCCCCTTTAAGAACTTCAGCATATTGCATGCAAGTCACTTTAGAACTTCATGAAAGAGTAAATCATTGATTGTCTAGACTGTAAATGTTTGTTCATGCGGCAAAGACTTACCTTATTTCTACACTTCTTCAGAAATTTGCTGTTATTTTCCCTGAAGTGATCTCAACATCCTGACTATTATTTTATGCAGTAGTGGGGCATGACATGCTTTATGGCTGGGAGAGAATTTCCCAGTGTCTAAAAATGAAGTGCAAATGGAAGCTAATGTTACTTCAATAGACATTTTTAATATGCCCTCTCTGGTTATGTGTAGCATGATTCACCCCGTTGAATAAATTTTATTCCAACATGAGGCTATGATTGGTAGAATAAATATTTTGGTGACTGAAAAGTGGCACTGATGAATACAGACAGTACTTGCTTACCTTGCTTACCTATTCATTTCAGGAAATCTCTGTTTTTTAAATGTGTAGCCTTAGCTGTAGGTGCAAGGCAGGACAATCATTTTGTATATCTTTAATATTAACACTGGCATGACTTCTGAAAAAAAATGATTTCATCATTCTCCAATTTTTAGTAGGCTTTTATATAATTCAAATCATTTTCTATCTGCAGGTTAACATAGTTGCTCTACAGAGCTCCAATTCACTAACAGTACAGTTGCACAGTTTACGTCTTCATGCTTGAAGAAACTCTAGAGTGCTAGCACAATCTATTTATCTGCTATATTAACCGTTGAAGACATTATATCAATTTACACATACAAGACTACTTGTTGCATTCAATCAGATGATAAATAAAATAAATGAAAAAAAAAATCCAGACCAGTGAAAAGGAATACACAAATAACCTACAGTTCTGAATACTGTACTAGGTTACTTCAAAGTTATTCATAAAACTGACAGACTCTTGTCTTATTTTTGGATTCTTTTTATTATGCTGGCCTTTCTAGACTTTTGACTAATCTTTCTTTCGAGTGTCAAAGTGTAAGAGCCAAATACTGGAATTCAAACTGTCCTTGTGGTTTTAGGTGTATTTTTTGTTTGTTTGTTTGTTTGTTTGTTTGTTTTCTCCTGGAACAAATGAAGAAGCAAAGCTCTTGGGTAATTTTAAGCAGGTAGTTGGAAACTTTCTGAAGAAAGATTTTTTTACTAGCATATACTGAATTTTCAAAATTTTAAGTTTAATGGGAGCTCCTCAATCAGAGAGGCCTTGCCTTCAAGGATACAATTTCCCCTTAAAATAGCTATTTTAGCCAGCAGTACAGTGCTCAGGGATCACCTGGAATATTTGTGACACAGGGTCAAGAACCTATTTTAATACTCAAGCTACTGTTTTCCATCCTCCCTGATTGCCTTCACTATACCAGCTGTTCTGGTATAGGGTCCCACTCATTTATTTCCTCTTACTTCTTGCAGTGTCTGTCAAAAGTGAAATAATCCTTTGAGTACAGATTTTAATATGATCTCTCCAAAGCTATGTGAGCTATGTACATGAGACTTTGCTTTAATTGCCAGAATTTCCTTCTAACATGAATCGTAAAAGTTTTGCAGTTACTGAAGATTTTTCGCGCGCTAATATAATCAGATCTAACTATTTAAACACTCTTAGTATTCTCCCCACTCTGTCTTTGTCTTTAGTGCAATGAAGCTCTTTCAGATATTTACAAATAAATTCTGAGGTGGTAAGACCAAGTTTGGACATCAAGGAAATGAAAAATATCCTCCTTTGATCTTGGCTGCTTCAGCTTAAAAAATGTTGATCTGAAAATTTTTTGTAGACTTTGTTAGAAACATGGCAAACCTAACACAAGTCTTTGCTCTTTATGTCCTTACAGCCTCAGAATTTTTTCCTGCAGTAGGTTTTCAGTCCCCTCTCCCTTTGATTTTAGACAGAACATGCAATAACATTTCTTTTCCTTTTCATGTTAAAAGAGACTAATCTTTTGATACGGAGCCATTGTGTCACAGAATCACAGAATCACAAAATTGTTGAGGTTGGAAGGGATCTCCAGAGGTCATCTGGTCTAACCCCCCTGCTCAAGCAGGGAAACCTAGAGCTGGTTGTCCACGACCATGTCCAGGCAACTTCTGAAGCTTTCCAAGGAGGAGACTCCACAGCCTCTCTAGGCAACCTGGTCCAGTGCTCTGTCACCAACACAGTAAAGTGCTTCCTGATATTTAGACAGAACATTTTGTGTTCCAGTTTGTGCCTATTGCCTCTTCCCTGTCACTGGGCACAATTAAGAAGCCTGCCTTTGTCTTCTTTGCACCCTCCATTCAAGTATGTATATACATTGATAAGATTTATCAATCTGCCCCCTCTTCTCCAGGCTGAACAGTCCCGGCTATCTCAGCTTCTCATAGGAGAGGTGCTCCAGTCCCTTTATCACCTTTGTGGCCCTTCGTTGGACTCCCTCCAGTATGTCCATGTCTCTGTTGTATTGGGAACAGAACTGGACACAGCACTCCAGGTGTGACCTCACCAGTGCTGAACAGGAGGGAAGGATCACCTCTCTTGACCTGCTGGTGATACCTTGCCTAATGCATCCCAGGATAGAATTAGCCTTTTTCTTTTTCTTTTTCTTTTTCTTTTTTCTTTTTCTTTTTCTTTTTCTTTTTCTTTTTCTTTTTCTTTTTCTTTTTCTTTTTCTTTTTCTTTTCTTTTTTCTTTCCTTTTCTTTTTCTTTTCTGTTTTCTTTCTTTTTCTTTTTCTTTTTCTTTTTCTTTTTCTTTTTCTTTTTCTTTTTCTTTTTCTTTTTCTTTTTCTTTTTCTTTCTTTCTCCTTCTCTCTTTCTCTTTCTCTTTCTCTTCTTTCTTTCTTTTTTTTTTGTGGCATTTACTGAGGATATTCTGTAATAGTTCTCGTGGTGATATAACACTCATTGTCTGAAGACACATGGCTTTTTTTATTTTTATTTTTTGTGCTTCAGGGGATTGTGGCTATCAGTTTCCCTCAAAAGATCTTTATGGTAGCACTGTGTCAGAGCTTGTGACATTTGTCTCTGGCAGACCTACAGCACAGCAGGTGCTGTTTTATGTGTTCAATCTTCCTAGGAGAGCTATAGAAAACCAGTATTGTGACTGCTTTTACACAAATGACTTACTTCCAGATAAGATATAAGTCACCAGGCAAGACCTTTGTACTAGTTTACACACAGAGAACAAAAAATATGTTCTTTATAATGATGCCATATAACTCAGAGAGCTCTTATCAGATTGTCTAAACCCTCTCCAAAACCACAGTCTAACTGTTCAATGTTACATAATAACTACTGTCATTCTGCATTTCTCCTTTTTCAGTAAGTTAATGTAATCTGGCAGGCTAACAGGCTACTTTATTTTTCCTGTGTTATGTATTTGGAAAGACTATAGATAACTAGTTCAAAATCTTCATGGTAGATCTGTTCATACAAAACCTAACTTTCAAATTCAGCAAATGGCATCTGTGTTTTTTGGTTATCATGCAGATGTCCATCATATTTTTAGTTCTGACACGTAGTGCACTAGTTACAGATTTCAAAAACTTTATTAATAATCATTCCCAATCTTAATATTTAAGAACCAATTATTTCCAGTCCTTCATCCAACACATTTAAAACTGATTTAGTATACATTATCTTTAGTCTTCCTTCTCTCAGTCATTTAAATCCATCTTCATAAAAGTCACTTTCCTGTACTCATTTAAATGTGTAAGCTCATCACGAGCAAAACTGTACAGTTCATAACAGCTTTGTTTTCAAGTTTTACAATTTATTCTTCATACATACATATTATCTGAAAATCTGCTAAAGGTGTTAATTGTAAGTAAATGATTGTAGTAAAACACTTGAGTTACTGAAACTGTTTCTGTATAAAAACATCTTCTTCTGAGATTATCACTTTACATTTATTTGATATATCTTTATATTATAGAAAGGAGGTATATTTCTCAATGAAGTAACTACTTGAAAAGATGCTGTTTTGATAGTCCTGGAGAACAAAATCTCCCACATCAACAACAGGAAAATCAAAATTTTCCACACTGCTCTGTCAGACTATAATCAGTTGCCCCATTTTTCAGAGCCTCCCAATAAAGATGCCAATTGTACTACTATATTGCAACAGGCAGTCAGGGAGTGGGAATCTCATGTTGTAACTTGAGACTAATAAGCAGAGGACATGTTTTTAAGTTCAAAGATAAAATATTTCCATCTGATTTGGTTATATGGTGGAAACACCATCTCAGCTACATATATCTAGAGACATTTCCTTCTAGCAGAGTAAACTCACTTATAGAATGTGAAATTTATTAGCTTTCACTATAACATTAATTACAAAAGTACATGACAACAAAACATGGTTGCACAGATTGCTGAATATAAAGTCCAGACAACTGTTAGAGACGATACCCTTGGATTAGCATTCAAATAAATCCAATCATGGTTCTCTGACTATACTGTAACCCACAAAATACCATTGCAGAGACATTTCCCACAACATACATTAACTGCAGAAATACTGCAATGCAGGTGCTTGCCTTTCCATTTTTATTAGATCTACTTCTGAAGTAATATGCTACAGCAGGCCTTGCAGGGCATCTTGAGTGAAAGTCACTCACAGTAAGGAAGACACTCTGATAAAAAGGTTTCAAGAGAATCACAGAATCACACAGAATCACAGAATCGTTCAGGTTGGAAGAGACCTCCAAGATCACCTAGTCCAACCTCTGACCTAACTCTAACAAGGCCCACACTAAACCATATCTCTAAGCTCAACATCTAAACGTCTTTTAAAGACCTCCAGGGATGGTGACTCAACCACTTCCCTGGGCAGCCCATTCCAATGCCTAACTACCCTTTCGGTAAAGAAGTTTTTCCTAATGTTCAACCTAAACCTCCCCTGACGCAACTTGNAGACCCCTCACCAGCTTCGTTGCCCTTCTCTGGACTCTCTCGAGCACCTCCATGTCCTTCTTGTAGTGAGGAGCCCAAAACTGAACACAGTACTCGAGGTGCGGCCTCACCAGAGCCGAGTACAGGGGGACAATCACCTCCCTAGTCCTGCTGGCCACACTGTTCCTGATACAAGCCAGGATGCCGTTGGCCTTCTTGGCCACCTGAGCACACTGCTGGCTCATATTCAGCCGACTGTCAACCAGCACACCCAGGTCCTTCTCTGCCAGGCAGCTTTCCAGCCACTCATCCCCCAGCCTGTAGCTCTGCCTGGGGTTGTTGTGCCCCAGGTGCAGGACCCGGCACTTGGCCTTGTTAAATGACAAGGTCTAAATGACAAGGTCTAAATGACAAGGTCTAAATGGCTGTGTATGTGTGGATGCTTATATCAATCTCAGATCCCCAGAAACATCTCGATTGCCTCAGTAGAAATGGGGTGTACTATTCTCTTCCAGTTCTATCTCCTTTTGGTAGAAAATCCAGGCATGCAAACATGAACGCTTCATTTCCCCACTCTTTATACAAGGAAGAAAAACACAGCAAGGTCTATTACACTGCACATCTATCCCACAAAATATATTTGCTCCAGTTGCCTATTTGTTCCCTTTGTAGGTTTTGGAGACACTTATGATGTCAGCAACAACCCTAAAAACTGACAACATTGGTCAAAATCTTTCTCACAATCTTTTAAATATACTAAGACAAAGCTAGTCACTGACAAAGTGAAATTTGTTTTACACAGGCCAGCATTGACCCCTGTACAAGAGGTCAGCCCAACTGAATGCAAACGATAACCTAAATGTTAGAAAACATAGAGAAACTGTTTATATTAGGTTGGATATTAGGAGGAAGTTTTTCACTCAGAGGGTGGTGAGGCACTGGAACAGGTTGCCCAGAGAGGTTGTGGCTGCCCCATCCCTGGAGGCATTCAAGGCCAGGCTGGATGTGGCGCTGGGCAGCCTGCTCTAGTAGTTGGCAACCCTGCCCAGAGCAGGGGGGTTGAAACTAGATGATCTTTAAGGTCCTTTTCAACCTATGCCGTTCTATGATTCTATGATTCTATGATTCTATATTCCAAGCAATGCAAAAACGTGAATCTAGCTATGCCAAGAAGAGGGTGTTCTTATTATGAGCACAACAATGGACAATGGCTATAGGTTCGATTTTTTTCATCTTATTTACCTAAAAAAATCTGCTGGTGAGCCAAGCAGTTGCTTTGGTGTACTGATGTATTACAGGCAAGAGCCACTGGGCAAATGGTAAACATAAAGGTCTGTTGGAATGAGTTTCCCTGATTTTCATGATCTGATATTTGAAATAATTTGTCACATATAACGGAAACAGTAACTTTGCACATGCAATAGTAAATTAAAATTCCTTGTCTTAATATGACTGAACTCCAATTAAATCTGTCTAGCACTAAGTCAGTATTATGTCTGGTATTAGAGCTGTCAGCAAACAAACAAGTGCAAAAAAAAGAACACTCTTTTTCTCTCTCTCTCTTTTTATTTATTCCTGTGTCTGACTATTCGAAGCATGTACAGAATATTGGGCACATTCTGATACAGCTTGTTTTTTGTTTTTTGTTTTTTGTTTTGTTTGTTTGTTTGTTTCCCCTTTGGCTAATCATGCACTTTTAAAACATCAGTGTTTCTTTTTATAGAGTTTAGCATTTCTTGCGTTTGAATTGATATTGCTACTAACCTTTTCTGCCTTTTCTCCTTCTCTCTTTTAAAATTCCAACTCTTCAGGTCTTTCTTATAGAATGACACGACAACAGTGAGAGAGGCAGAGACTCTTGATATCTATTAAAATCACCTCTTACACATCTACACATTCTCATCAGAATTCTGTGTTATGAAGAGGAAAATTTTATGCTAATGAGATTTAGGAGTTTTCTAGTTTTATATATATATATATATATATGATTTGTTTATGATCATATGAGTGTATGAGTATTAAAAAAAAAAACACATTGTTATGAGATTCCAATAAGGTAATCTCGTTGGAGATGTTTTCTATAGATGAAAGTGAGAAAAAGGAGAAATGTCTGACAGAGATAAGATGGGGTGTCTTAATGACCTCTTTCCACTAGAATTATTTATACTTTCCCTATATCCCTCAGCTTCTACTTCCTAATAACTTTCTTTTTTCCTCTTTTCTCTATTTTTTTACCCTTCCACCTTTTTGCATATATTGCATGTATTTACTGTCTCTCAGATATATTTAGGTAATTAGAAGAGTTTGAGGCTAATAGATTCTCTGACGGAATCTACTCTAGGCAGTGAACCCTTTTGTGCCAGGAACAGCCATCAGCAGCAGTTACAGATGAGTTAATGCAACTCCCCCACCCTTAGTTGGCTATGAGTGCCAGCAGTCCAAATTCTTACAGACATCGTATTTCTCTCCTGTTGAGTAATCAGGGTTCAGCAAGACATCCACAGAGAGTGTGTCTGTGGTGAGATTAGCAGGTTTGCATACAGGCTTCAATGCAGCAAGCACAGGTAACCACACTGGGAAAGATATGACAGAGCAATTTCAGTGTGGACATGCAGAGCTGTCCAAACATCACAAATTCCAGTTTGTGGAAAGCTTTATTTTTACAAAATAGTCTCTTGCTCCAGAATATTAAGAAATTGCATTGGATACTAGCAGCCTGTTCAACACTTCCATTGTTTTTGCTGTATAGGCTGGATCATTTCTATAGCCTTATTTTTTTAACACAGAGTGAATGCTGAAGCTATGTCTATATTTGTGAATTAAATAAAATTAAATGTAATTATCAATTAAAATTCCTGAGGACAGGAAAATGATTGTCTCACTCTTAAATTATTAAACTCTCTGAAAAGAATGAACAGACCCCTTGCCTGGGTGGCTCAGGAGTTTTGATGCTCCTGGGACCTTTCCAAGGTTCCCATTTCCCAAGAGGCATCATGGCCACAAGGTGTCCCTCATGCAGCCCCTGCTGCCTCTTTGCTGGTGCTTCTGGGGTTAGGAGAGCTTATTGATACTGTGGTCCCTCAACCTGCACAGTTAGCATTATGATCTGCAATCCTGGGCATTTTTAATTTATGTAGCTTTAGAGTTGTTGTGTTGTAAGGGAGGAAGTCTGGATTAAAACAGGGCTTCTAAAAACTTCAGGATCAACCTTCATATGAGGTAACCTTCAAATTTGAGCAGGGAAGGGATTTTCCCTGAGATGTTAACGCTGTAATTTAGGTCCTTTACTCTGAGGATATTCAAGATGCTGATTCTCCCTAAACATTACAAGATATGAGATCTTTATCAGCTTATTACATTTCGTCAATCTATACAATCTATACTTATTGCAAGATTTACTGGGTCTGATGAATCAGCAGTTTTTACAAAATAATGAAAAAATATGTGAACACATCTGTCACTAGAGTTCTCGATATGTTCAAGAAGGTCCTTATAATGATTAAGTATCCATAACTGCTATTAAAGTTAGCTGAATCAAAGCCTTTATTGTGTAACTGTCTGCCGTGCAATCATACTTTTCACATTTCGGAGTCTAGAAACAAGATCCTTAATAAATTGTTCACGTGTCTTCTTGCATAACTTTAGCTCATGTGATCATAAATAAGTTCATGCCCATGTCATTGTAAGCTCAAGAATAGTTTCAGTAACAGTTTACATATTATATTCTATACACATATATAGAGAAAATTTAGTAAAAATGTCAATGGTGTATACTTAGGGTTTCCCTTTATTTCTTAACACTTACATTTAAATTATTACATTAATTATTTTTACTTCATTATTTTTAATTCTGTAAATAATAAATATTTTTACTTAAATATTTTTGACAGCACCATAAAACTATATGTGGTAAGGAACAGCTTAAGTTTGTGTCAGCTTTCATTCTTGTGCAATTTCCACTGTAAGAATTGTAGTTGTTCACTGCTTTGTGGAGAGATTATACTGAGGATATGCATATCATGCATACTTACAAACAAACGAACGGCACGCATGCAAATATAAAGTAATACAGGTGTACATGTAGTATATATTTTCAGTCTTTTGAAGCTACCAGGGTAGGTTTCATTAGTAATTTCTACACAAATCTGTAATTCTTCTATGATAACATGGCTCCAGAGCTTTAAGGGGTTGTATGTATTTATCTAACCATTGGCTGTGTAGATGTGGCTTTGAACACATATATATTCCTGTTCCCTGACTCTTGTCAAATGATTAGTTTAGATTTGTATTTGTATTGTGGTTTCTGATGTCATGGGAACAAGGATAATGCACAGCATTGGTTTAGAAAGTTAGGCCTTTCAATGGAAAACTTCTGCAAGCCTGATTTGAAACCTTTGGAAGTAGGCTTTTTGTCTTTTTTTTTTTTTTTTTTTTTTCCACTGTCCGTTTCTCTGAATATATAGTCAGATCAGAACAAGTCAATGTAACAAAGTGGCTTAAAGCTCTGGAGATTTTTTCTCTCTTCAGAATCTGTCAGGACGCAAAAAGAGCTTCAAGGGAAAAGTGTTCTCTCTTTTTGTGTTTGAAACTAGAACTCCTTGTAATACACTCCTGGAAAGACTGCTGAAACTAGTAGAAGAAGGACACAAAGTAAAACATTAAAGCTATTAAAAATATAATTTGCTTGAAACCACTGGTGTCTAATCAAGCAACTGAAGAAAGACAGACGTTTAAAGGATCTTTCTCAAGATGGAAAGCAGCCATTCAGTTCCTGCAACCTGTTTGCTTTGGAAAGAGGAAAGCTTCTGAAAGCAAACAAAATGATGTATCATGCATGGCTTTTAGTACTGTTTTTCTGATACTGTGGATTATGCACTAGACACAAATCTCTCCTTTTTTCTCTTTTTTTTTTTCTTTTTTCCTCCTTAAGTCTGTCTGTTGCTTCTGTTTCACTACTGTCCCAGTCTTTTAGCCACAGTTAGCCAAACTGAATCGGGAATATAATGGAAAGATCTTAACTTTTAGCTTTACATTGTTTGAAAAGGAAAAACTGTTTTCATAAAAATTAAAACAAACAGAATTTATTCAACTCAGTATATTTTACTATGAGGAGCGTACTGAGAGAGAGATTTTTGAAAAAGAAAATCAGATCTTACAAATGTGGCTTAATCTTTATAACATCTTAATTTTGGTCAAGCAAAATGTAAGTAGGCCTAAAAATATTGATAAGTAAGAACAAAGTTAGTACTTGTCATAACATTATGCCTTTTACACATTGGGCACAAAAAATGGAGGGCATAAGCAAAACAGTGGGATATCATAATATTTTCTATATTTTCCTGTTTGTTAAATATAATGGGTTATAAAAATTATCTCAGTTTACACCACAAGCCTGAAAGATGAAATATTCTTGTGAAACTCTTGACACTTATTCAAAGTTTCAAGACATGGCATGAGAGTGAATTATGAATATGCATGGCAGGGTAGGACATGCATCCTGTATCATCAAGCAATATAAGAGTCTCAAATAAATTCAAATTCTTGTCACTTTCACATACTATATTTGACAATTCATTCCAGCTGTCAGATGTGGGAAAAAAATGTAGCTAGTATGTTTCCCAAAATATCTGATGGTTGAGTAACTATTCCATTTGAACCAAGCATTATCTCCCAGTAGAAAGATGTATATTTAATGTTTCTACTGTTCAAGCAGTGTTTTAGTTTATCTGCTTGTTTTTAAAACAAATGTGATCTAACCGCAGGATGGGCATGAGATATGAAAACAGAATGAAGCTTTTGGCACGTTTTGACTATTCTTTTTTTGAGTGGATATTCACAGATTTTATTATTTCTTGTACATAAAATGTAATACAGAGATGGGGCTCTATTCCTAATTTTACAGGTTTATATATTTGAACTGACAAGAAATTCCACTTGGATTATAGAGATTCACAAAAAATAACACTTCGAAAATGAAAGTAGGTTATTTTGCTCTTGCAAGATAGGGGCAGCCACAAGGAATGGACATATTTCTAATGCATGTTTAGTGAATAAATGCATCTCTGTATTTAAACATACATGAAATTTCTCAATAGAAAGCAACCTCTTCAAATAGTAGAAAATAATCCTCTGATTCTCTTACATTTTTTTTTTCCAGAACCTTTAAAAGCTTAATGACTGTCTGATACCACTTTCTAGTTGTTTAATCCACCAAGCTGGAAGTGATATCCGAACATTTAAACAGTCCTGTATATTGAAAAAGAAAAACAACAAAGCAAAACAAAAACAACATTAACACTACGTAGTACATTACTCTACTGTTCTATAATACTGTTGTACAGTAGAATACATTCGCTTTCCCATAGCTAAGAATCTGCTACTTAAGTAGCAAGAGAGTTCCTACTATAGGATTCCTCCACCAATCCTTTTTGATTTTTTTTTTCTCAATAAATCTTTCAAGGAAATGGCTGTGTTTAGAGTATCTGAAAGATCTGTATCTATTAATCAACAACTGTCTTTTATGTGTATATGAGTCATAGAAACATAGAATCATAGAGTCATAGAATGGTTTGGGTTGGAAGGGACCTTAAAGATCATCTAGTTCCAGCCCTACTGCCATGGGCAGGAATGCCACCCACTAGATCCGGTTGCCCAGGGCCTCATCCAACCTGGTCTTGAACAATTCCAGGAATGGGGCATCCACAACCTCTCTGGGCAACCTGTTCCAGTGCCTCACCACCCTCTGAGTAAAGAATTTCTTCCTAAGATCAAATCTAAATCTACCCTCTTTTAGTTTAAAGAAATTACTCCTTGGCCTGTCACTTCACTCCCTGATAAAAAGTCCCTCTCCAGCTTTCTTGTAGGCCCCCCTTAGGTACTTGAAGGCTGCTATCAGGTCTCCTGGGACCCTTCTTCTTCAGCCTGAACAATGCCAACTCCCTCAGCCTGTCTTCATAGGAGAGGTGTTCCAGCCCTTTGATCACCCTCGTTGCTCTCTGGACTCATTCTAATAGGTCCATGTCCTTCTTGTGATAGGGGCTTCAGAGCTGAACATGGTACTTCAGGTGGGGTCTCACGAGAGCAGAGTAGAGAGGGAGAATCACCTCCCTCCAACGGCTGGTCATGCTTCTTTTCATGCAGCCCGAGATACAGTTGGCTTTCTGGGCTGCAAGTGCACATTGCTGGCTCCTGTTGATCTTCTCATCAACCAACACCCCCAAGTTCTTCCCCTCAGGGCTTCTCTCAATCCACTCATTGCCCAGCCTGTATTNCTGAGGGTGCACTTGATCCCACTGTCCATGTCACCAACAAAGATGTTAAACAGCGATGGTCCCAATACTGACCCCTGTGGAACACCAGTCATCATTGATCTCCACTTGGACATTGAGTTGTTGACTGCAACTCTTTGAGTGTGACCATCCAGCCAATTCCTTATGCACCAAGTGGTCCATCCATCAAATCCATGCGTGACAGTGTCAAATGCTTTGCACAAGTCCAGGTAGATGATGTCTGTTGCTCTTCCCTTATCCACCAATGCTGTAACCCCATCATAGAAGGCCACCAGATTTGTCAGGCACGATCTGCCCTTAGTAAAGCCATGTTGGTTGTCACCAATCACCTCCTTTTTTTCCATGTGCCTTAGCATAGTTTCCAGGAGGATCTGCTCCATGATCTTGCCGGGCGTGGAGGTGAGACTGACTGGCCTGTAGTTCCCTGGGTCTTCCTTTTTTCCCTTTTTATAAATGGGGGTTATGTTTCCCCTCACTGGAAACTTCACCGGATTGCTATGACTTCTTAAATATGATGGACAGTGGCTTTGTAACTTCATCTGCCAGTTCCCTCAGAACCCACAGATACGTCTCATCAAGTTCCATGGACTTGTGCACCTTCAGGTTCCTTAGCTGGTCTTGAACCTGATCTTCTCCTACAGTGGGTGGTTCTTCATTCTCCCAGCCCCTGCCTTTGCCTTCTAGGACTTGGGCTCTGTGGCTAGAGCTCTTGCTGTTAAAGACCGAGGCCAGAAAGTCATTGAGTATCTCAGCCTTCTCCATATCCCGGGTAATCAGCTCTCCTGCTTCCTTCCAGAGAGAGCCCACAATTTCCCTAGTCTTCTTTTTATCACTAATGTACCTATAGAAACCTTTCTTGTTGCCTTTGATGTCCCCGGCCAAATTTAACTCTAATAGAGCTTTAGCTTTCCTAACCTGATCCCTGGCTGCTCGGACAATATCTCTGTATCCTCCCAGGCTATCTGTCCTTGCTTCCACCCTCTGTAGGCCTCCTTTTTCTGCTTGAGTTTGGCCAGGAGCTCCTTGTTCATCCATGCAGGCATCCTGGCATTTTTGCCTAACTTCTTTCTTGGGATGCATCGCTCCTGAGCTTGGAGGAGATGATCCTTGAAAGTTAACCAGCTTTCCTGGGCCCCTCTTCTGATCCCATGGATCTGCTCTTCCAAAGTCCAGTGTAGTGAGCTTGCTGTGCTCCCTCCTCGCTCCCCTCAGGATCCTAAACTCCACCATTTCATAGTCACTGCAGCCAAGGCTGCCGTTGAGCTTCGCATTCCCCACCAGCCCCTCCTTGTCGGTGAGAATGATGTCCAGCACTGCACCTCTCCTTGTTGGCTCCTCTGTCACTTGGAGAAGGAAGTTATCATCAATGCATTCCAGGAACCTCCTGGATTGCCTGTGCCCCGCTGTGCTGTCCCTCCAACAGATATCAGGGTGGTTGAAGTCCCCCATGAGGAGCAGAGCTTGTGAACGTGAGGCTGCTTCTATTTGTCTATAGAGGGCTTCATCTGCTTGGTCTTCCTGATCAGATGGCCTTTAACAGATGCCCACTATAATGTCACCTGTCGCTGCCCTCCCTTTAATCCCGACCCATAAGCTCTCTGTCAGCTCTTCATCCATCCACACTTAAGAGAGTTCACTGAAGTGTATCTCTGAACAAATTCAACAGTCAAAAACAAATGTTTTTGGTCAAATGTTATATTAGAAAATATATATAGAAAAGTAGTTGATAATAGTTTCAGATGTCTGAAAGGTATGGAAACTCGAGATGCTTCTAGGCAAAACAGATTTATATAAGAAGGATTTTTTTTCAGTTTGCCAGTCTCATTGCTTCTCCAATGTTGCTATCATTGCTTCTCCAATGTTGCTACTATTTAGATTTTTATTTAATTTCAAGTCGTATGGCTTTTTTTTTTTTTCCTGAAAATTCTGTCAGGATTTCATATATTCTTGTTAGAATTCAAACTTTCTGTTTGAAAAAAAAAAAAACACAATACATTCATTGTTCCTTCAGGAAAACTTGGAAAGCAAATATAACTGCATCTAGCAGTTTAAAACACAATATGTAAATAAAAGGAACCTCTCACTTACATGATTTTTCATTTGTTCTACTCATCTTTTTTTTTTTTTTTTTGCATATTAAAAGTTAATAAAGCTGTGGATATTTCTTTTCTTCCACTCTAGTAAAAATATAGCCATAAATCTACTTCAGGGAATTGGAGAGACTTTCATGTATCTCACACAGGGTTATGGCTGTCTTGGTTTCTTCTGTCTTCTTCTGTCCTTTCAAAACCAATACTAAAAAAGTATTTCTAGAATCTCTGATATCTTCTCACTTCTATCAATCAGATATAGTTATGTGGTTTCAGTGGGAAGCTGAATGGAGCTTATCTGCCAGTAAAGCTGAAGGTTTCCTGTTTATGAATGGGTTGGACAGCAGTAGTCAAAGATGCAAAAGATATTCGCTCTTTGCATTATCCTCTTCACTATACTGGAAAAGAAGATTTTTACCCTATTTTGAGCAGCAATCGCTTGTCAAAGGTTTCTGAAAAATATTTAGTCTGTAACAGACAATTATGCTCCTACCACAAAATCTTCTTATTGACATCTTCTCATCTGATCAAAAGAAATTAGATTATTTGAATACAAAATCATAATACAAGGTTGTGATTTCATTCAGTGCTTGAACTAGGACAGCCATTCCGTGTGAGCTGTGTAATTTCATCAGGGGAAGAACCTGCATGCAGAAAGAGCACAAGACCATCTCCTTAAACCTAGAGACACTAGAATCAGCAACCCAGAAATTCAAATTTCTTTTAAATGGCACTGGAATTTCAAATTGGAACTTTGTAGGTAGTTCTAGAAAACATTTAAACTCCTTTTACGTGTTTATGACACACAGAAACATGAGCTAGCAAAAGCTTTATGTGAGATCAATGTTTTTCACACACACACACACACAGACACACACAAATATATATGTCCACAGCATATTGTAAATGAGGATCCCAGTCTGATGTACTTCAGAATAACACATCACATTAAGTGGTATATGACCCAGACTAGTCATCATACCAGATATTTAAATCTGCTTTTCACATCAATAACTAGAAATAGCTCCTGTAAGCCAGCAAGGGACAAAAAAGGAAGAAGATCTTTTTTAATAAAGGAAGAAGACTACATTCCATCTTTATTTAAGTCCCATAATTTTGCCGTCAGACTCATGCATGTAATAATTTTTCTACTATGCTTGTTAAACTAAAGATCTCTGAGACATGAATGTGAAGGAGTTGGCAAAGTGGCACTGAAGAGGCTGTGAATGGTTATGGTTTTGAATGGGAGGTTATGTTCAGTTTTAGATTAGTAATTTCTCAAAGTTATCAATTTTCCTTTCTACTGAAGAAATGGAATGATAATATTAAAGAGGTAGGAGAAGAGGGAGTATACAGGAAATCTTATTGAATATGCATCCTAAGGACTAGAGCCCTGGTAACTAAGAGTCTTTGTCTAATCCTAACCTAAAAATCAATATTCTCCAAAATTACTGCTGCCTAGTAGGGAAGACAGTGCTAAATACAGAAATACATAGCTTTGTTTGCATGTTGAGGTTGGCCCTTAAACCCGAATCTACTCAGAAATGCACTTTTTTCCACCATTATTTATTTATTTATTTGTTTGTTTATTTATGTACTGGAAGACACAGAGTAAGAATCTTCTTACTAGTTTCTTTAGAAATGATTACAACCACAATTAAATATCAACCCTCATATATCTAAAGAGCTTCTCCTTGATTTGAGCAGGGTTTTCATTACTTATAATTATGTTTATTGTCTGCTGTCAGAGCAAAATACCAAAACTTTTTGTTCCTGAAGAAAACTGTTCAAGAATTTATAATCAAACCCAATATAAATGGGTTTATATTTATTATTGTTATTATTATTTATATTATTTTAATATATATATTTAAAAATATACATTCTTTTTTTAAAAAATAAATTTATATTTATATATTTTTATATATTATTTTTATTTATATAAATATAACCATCCTTTTGTTACAATTTTACTGTTGGCTAGCTTTTTTCAAGTTTCTTTTCAAATACAATGTTTAACAATCTAATGTTTCATAGTAATAAAATTAGATGTGAAACTTCTCATCTTTCATTCTACATGCACCAGAAAAAAGGCAGAGTAGACACAGAAATAAATGCTGTATGTACATTCTGATAATTACCGTATTTAAAAGCTCATTAAATCAAATTAATAAGGATTATACTAATTTTTGTTTCTTGATACAAAGAAATCTTCTGTGTGGGTATTTTTTTTTTTTTAATTTCTGTTACTGTCTTTGTCTACAAAAACCCGTTCCCTTTCCTTACTAAGACATAAGGTCATGGCCTTCCTGATTATATGTGGTGATGATTTCATGTGGTTGCTTCAGAAACATAGTTAATGTTCACACTACATAAAGTAATTCGGTAGGAGGGTTCTTGTATAATTGGTTGATCAGTAATTCTTTTCCTATTATTGCATTAGTAATTTACAGATCACTGTTGTGGTTTTCCTTTCACAGACTTTATTGGAGACAAATACCTTTTCTGTATTAAATTCAGGAAATGAAAAATATTCTTATGTCACTTATGAGTTCTTTATATTTAAGGAGCATAGCTCGTTTATGTTATTCTTTTGTGTGTGTGTGTGTTTGTTTGTTTGTTTTCCTAGAAATGTGTATAAATATATTGGTGTTTCTCTTCTCATTAGTTAAAAATTAACCTGTGATATGGAAAATGACATGTCTAGCTATAAGAGCTTCCCTGATGGATGAGGAATGAAGTCAGACATCTTGGACTTAATTTTCCCAGAGCGTTATTTTCTTCTTGTTGTTTGTGGGATGGAAAAAGGGAGTAGGAACTCAATTATTTTCATCTATATTTAATCACTTGAAATGATTTCTGTAAATCATGTTGTGATATTTTTAGCACTAGCCTGTCTTGAATTCTTATTACATATTTCCTTTTTCCCTCTCCACAGGGATTCCTACCCTCTCCTTTTTATTATTTATTTATTTTTAAGTGGCTTGAGGTGCCTGGGATTCCCTGGAGTGTATTTGCCATCACTTAAGAATTAGTCCAGCTGTGATATTTTATTGTGAGGTTTCTTTTTCACAGTTCGTTCTTTCCAGGGACATAAAGAAGATTAATTTTATATGACTTTGTTGTGGAGGTAGGGCAAGATTTTCTTTTTCTTTATTCTAATTTGTGTTTCTTTTTGGCAATTTGATTTGACCTGTGGCTAAAACATGCTTTCCCACTTATTTGCCATCTGAGATTTTGTTATTTCTCTTATGCATTAACCTGAGCTTACAGACCATTGAGCTGATTTTTTCTTTCATAGATGAAAATTCTAATCTCAGTATTTATTTTTTAGAGCATTCTATACTGTCAGAATAGAGATCTAACCATTAACATAGGGGAATGAAAAGAAATTAATGGTGTTTCCCCAGATCCCAAAAGGTGCAAGCATAGAGAGTTCATCTTGTGGAAATAACCCAATATGCTAGCACATGATCTCCTCTACATGCTGCCAGTACAACTAACCTTTCAGCAGGTTATTTAGCTTCTTGACTTTAGCTTTTAAATAAAGCTATCATATATATCTGTCCAGTAGTAACATTTCTGTTCCCACTGCTAAGTCACATGATGAAAACCTCACCATACAAAATACTTAACGAAAAACAGATTACTTCCAATTTCGGGAAAGGTCATTCTGTTTATTTGAAGGAATGAAGATACATTAGTTTTCTTCAATATGTTCTCACCTTGCCCTTTAAATGATGTCAGGAAGCAAAACTAAGCTTCTTGCTTGGAAGAATATAGTTAAAGTCTTCTATAAATGGATCTTACCTTCCACTTGTCACTGGTTTTAAATTAGAGAGACTACAATACCAGCAAGTTTTCTGCATTTTCTTCAATGAATAATAATAACCCAGTGGACCTAATTCTGTCCTCATGTATATGGCTGCAACTTTTTGTATGTAAAAGCATATAAATCAAAAGGACAAGCTAGATTCAACCTCAATTTGGAACACATCCAAATACAGAGATGACAAATAACTTGTGCAAAATTCCGTCTCTCCTGCAACTGATATCTAAAACAGATAGACTAATATAATGTAGTCTAGTATTTCCCAAACTATGTAAGCACCACAAGTAATAATGTTTCATGGAGAGAATGACCAACCGTGATGTCCAAGCTGCATTGTAAATGCTCGAAAGGGATATCTAAAAATTGATCTTTCTACTTCCACATTTTACTTTCATATTCCTTCCATAAGATGTTCCTCTTATTATTAAGGATGAAGAGAGAACAATTAAAATTGTGAGAATGCAAAAGATGAAAGGACTAAGTATGTATAAAGTAGGAAACTTAGTTTACTAGTTCATTATTCTTATTTGAGTTTCTTCAAATCATTTCAGAGATGGAGTTATGCAAAATGATATACTCCTTTAAAGTACCTTACAATTTTATTTCCCAAATTCTGCATAAAGGTATAGAATGACCCCAAACTTGAGTTTTTAAGGAAAACTTAACACAGAACAAAACAAAACAAAACATAAACCAAATCTACCAGAAAAGTATCTAATAAGACCTGAAATCCTTGTCTTGATGAGTTGCTCTCTCCAAGTCCATACATCTCCACTGACTTACCAGAGTCATTGTAATTGCAGAAAGGTAGTATTTTAAAATCATAGCTTCTGGATTCAGTTTACCCGATCTTTGGTTTTATATTAGAAAGCTTTATGCCAATGAAAGAGTAGTAGAGAATATGTTTTGTTTATATTCATTTTTTGTTGTTGTTTTTGTTTTTTTTTATAAATGCTACACATTCTGGTTGAAAAGAAAGGGTTGAGCAGTGAGGACAGAGGTTACCTTCTGGACAGCTCTTGGCTGCAGTGCTCAGGTCTGGACAAAACCTTCTGTGGGGAGCAGGAGGGGTTGCAATTACCATGGCCCTTAAAGTGAGGAGGGATCAGTAAGCAGCAGTCCTGTAACTTAAGAAGAGAGAGGAAGCATACTTTTCTAGGGATCTGGATGTTGCTATATGTGTAAATTGCCACCCAGGAAACTACTTTGTCTTGATGACCTGAAAATAAGGCTGGAAGAGCCCTTCTGGGGGAAGAGATCTTCAAACCATCTTATTTGAATTTGTAACCCAGTAGGTTAGAGTCCCATCTGTAGACGTTCTTTCATTTTACTATTGCTGTTGTGAACACTGACATTGGGTGCAATGGCATAGGAGTGGTCATAATGGCAGTTCTTCTAATAAAGTTTTTTATATCTACTTTTGTAGTTATACTGTGGGCAGACTGTGTTTTATTGCAAGCCTGAATACTGTAAAATATAGTAAGACATCTTTAAAATTGATGGGGATGCATTCCCTCATTTTGTTATTGAAACGGACCAACATAATTGCTTTACTACTATATAAAAATATTTTTAGACATTCTAAATACACTGTAATTTCTCCCTTAATTCTGTATCTTGTTATCTTGCAGAATGATTTACATGAAATTAATATATTGTTAGATCTCTTGTGTTTCATTTTTTTTCAAAGAATTTGTGATAACATCTCTCCCACTCTCCAGTAGGATTCATTCTTTCCCAGGGATCATTCTTCTTTATAAAATATGCAAATACATAAGTTAGAAGAAGGAATGATGGCTGTGAAAAGGTAAAAAGTAAAAAGTCAGTTCCTCAAATGATATAAAGCTGTGTTACCATCATGGAAGTTTGAGATTCTGCTGGCAAAAAAAAAAAAAAAAGGAATTTCAAAACCATTTTAAAACTTACAGCTAGGAGGCAGATCAGAAGCTGAAAGTCAGTAAATAGAGACACATCAGACTAGATCCTTTACTATCTTCTACTGCAGTCAGTGCAAGTGCATATGTTGGCTCTGTCTAGACTATGGGGACAAATATGCTAGTGTGGCTTGCTGCTCTTCTCATCCACCTTGCATGCTTAGGTTGCTTTCCATGGTGTTTGGAAGGATGGGCTGTGGTGCCTGTTGATTCCTTGTTTTGATATGGAGTTGGAGAGAAGGCTCCCTCTGATAAACATGGCTCATAATGTCAGCTTGGAATCCCACTGAAGAGCTTTGTTTTACCATGATTTTATTTAAAAAAACATGTAAGCAGTTTATTAACAGGGGTCAGAATAGCTTTACATGAAACAGACAAATTAACACTTGCTGATACTTCTCAACATTTTATATCTTTCTTCTGTTTTTCCAACCTTAATAATATTAATTTTTAGGGAACGAGGCATGGGATTTAGTTTCTGAGGCCACTACCTGTAGAGTTCTCTAATATGTAAGTGAAATTGGCTTTTTCTCGCAATTTTATCGTGTCTGATAGCTGTGAGATGTTTTGTAGCTTCCTTATAAACAGTGTCTCAAGTATGAGCTCCCAGATCTCTCAGGATGAAGTGACACCCATTTGCCGACTTCATAGAATCTATGTTGTTAAAGTCAAGTGCCAAGTGCTCTGGAAAGTTTTGTAAGTATTTCAAATTCTAGGTAATTGCATTACAAATATCATATTTTGAACACCGTGGCATTTGAAATCTTCATGGATTTAACTATAAGAGTAAGCACTTGGTTTAGAGAATTTTTCTGGAGGTTGAATTTTTTGTTTGTGTTTCCCATTCGGAGCATTCTTCTTACAGTTTTATTTATTTATTTTTTGTATGTGTGTGTAAAGAAGAAACATATGGAGCTGCCAGTGTGAAAAACAACAATTCTTTTGAAGAAAATGGTGTTTTTCCCTTACTCCCCTGTATTCTGGGAACTTTAACTTGTCTGAGACAAAGAAATCCTCATGTATTTTAAGAGAATTGGCTAAAGTCAGCCTTCATTCATGCAAATTCTAGTCAACAATATTGCTAACCCCCCAAATATTTGAGACAGACAAAAATCATGCAGATTTACATAGTTTTAGATTTTTTTTTTAATTTACCCTCTGTGTTTCTGAGCATTTTTTTTTTTATTTCAACTGTTATTTGCAAGTAAAAGGGAAGCGAAGTTTTTCTAAATATAATTTAAAACAATACTGACATTGAAAAAACAAACAAACAAACAAAAAAAAACCCAGCATCCCAGAAACTGGCACTTATATTATCCTACACTTCTGAAAGTATGATGAGCTCCTAAATAACCATAATTAGGCATGACCTCCATTTTGTGTTCCGTTTCAATAGCTTTGTCCCTGATCTCAGAGACAGAAATCGTGCTTTTGAAACAAACAAACAAACAAAACCCTGAAAACCCATAAAGTAAGATTCTAAAGTAATTGTATTCAAAAATAAAAAGCAGAATGAACCCTCTTAGGTATTCAAAAGAAATAGTCATAAGTTATAATGTTATATCGAGTATGTGAATTTTTCCTTTTGATTTGAACCTTTAATTCATTTTCTCAAGAATTTCTCTGCAAATACAGAGCTAGAAAATTACACTTTTTTTTTTCTTTTCTTTCAAATGAAATCTCAGACATTTCACAAGCATATAGTTCAGGACTCAAGAACATTGTAATGAACATCAAATATTCTGCCTTTTGGAAGCAATATATTCGGTGGCCTGCTTTTCTATGGAAAAGTTGTGACAGGACATAAGTAGGCCACCACAGAAGGTATGCTGCCTTTAGTAAAATTTCTTATTTATTCCACAACAGTAGTAAAAGCTTTCAAAATAAATATATATATATATTTCTAACTTCTTTTTTGAAAACATACCTTTTTTAATTTGAGTTAAATCCAGAGAGTGATCTAATTGAGTTAGATCTAGCGTCTTCCAAAGACGAGAAGTATGAACTCCTTGGATATAGTGAAGGGTAAGGGAATAAGATATACTCAAAGATACCCCATTTTAACTTCCAGTCCAGTCTTCAAAACCGTCTGTATCTTTCCTGAATATTTTGTATCTATTCTGTATGTTTTTCAGGAGAGCATTTCTTGTTCTCATTCATTTTTAAGCCGATCACATCTTCTGTTTATCTCTTCATTTTATTATCGTAAAATTTGTTTTCCAGATGTGTTTTCTTACTGTAATAAGTAACAAATAAATTCTAAATATATATAATTATAGATATAATTTAGAATAATAAAATATTATAACAGTTGTGAACACCCAGTTTTTCCATTCAGATTTTGTATGCAATTCTTCAGATTCCATAAAGTATTAGAAACAGAGAACTAACATTATTGATATTGGTTTGTACTTTTTTCTTCTGTTGAGAGTACACTCAAGCTCAGACATACATCTGTGCCACTAACAAAAAAAAAAAGGCAAAAAAAAGTCAGTATCAGATAGGAAGTTGTCAGGTTTTTTGTCCTGTACTGAAAAGAGATCAAAATTTTTTTTTTTTTTACAACAATCACAAGTATTTAAAAGGATGACAAAGAAAAAAACATTCACTAATTTTCTGAAAAAGCTTTTTATGTTGTTGTTTCTAATAGAAATCTAGCCCTGAGTGAGTATCAGTATTGTCCGAGAAAATACTTTTCAAGTCTGAGCTGCTTTTTAATGGAATGGAATGATAATATTTGGAACTGGAAATGACTGTATACTGTATATGATTGAACAAGATATATTTTGGAAGAACATGAAACACAATCTGTTTAGAGACAGATGAAAAATTACTTCAGGGCAAATAGAGCTGATGCGAATTTTCAGTTTTGATTGATGAAAAGCTCAAGTAATCTTTATCCAATTCTAAACTGGAAGTCATTTAAGTCTGTCTGGTCTGTCAGATTTTTATTTGGCCAGAAAAATAGCTATTAGGAAACAAGCAAAAATAGCAAGTATTACAGACACTCCTGGGTTTCTTGTGTTCAGGCTGATAATCCATGACTGCTGAAACATTTTTAGCTGAACAGACTGCTGCTTTAATTTCTTCATTACTTTATTAAAAACTGAACTCTGTTTTCTGATAGAAGTATAAGCTGTTTAGATATTTTAAGTAGGACTAAGTCAGCTTTTCTAAGTATGTTTAACTTAATTACTGTCATTTTAGTTACTAACATAGATATAGAATCATAGAATAATAGAATGGTTTGGGTTGGAAAGGCCCATCTAGTTCCAACCCCCTGCCATGGGCAGGGACACCTCCCACTAGACCAGGTTGCTCAAAGCCCCATCCAACCTGGCCTTGAACACTTCCAGGGATGGGGCATCCACAGCTTCTCTGGGCAACCTGTTCCAGTGCCTCACTGCCCTCTGAGTAAAGAATTTCTTCCTAAGATCTAATCTAAATCTACCTTCTTTTAGTTTGAAGTCATCCTGTTGCTACACTCTATGATGAAGAGTTCCACCTTGTCTTTTGGCCCCCTTTAAATACTGGAAAGCTGCTATAAGATTTCCCCAGAGCCTTCTCTTCTCTAGGCTGAACATTCTTTCTCAGCCTGTCTTCATAGGAGAGGTGTTCCAGCCCTTTGATCATCTTCATGGCCCTCCTCTGGATCCACTGTAGTAGCTCCATGACTTTCTTATTCTGCGGGCCCCAGAGCTGAACGCAGCACCCCAGGTGGGGTCTCATGAGGGCAGAGTAGAGGGGAAGAATCACCACCCTCAATCTGCTAGCTACACTTCTTTTCATGCAGCCCAGGGTATGACTGGCTTTCTGGGATGCAAGCGCACATTGCCAGCTCGTGTTCACATTTTCATCTACCAACACCCCCAAATTCTCTGCAGGGCTGTTCTCAATTCATTCATTGCCCGGCCTGTATTCATGTTTGGGATTGCCCAAATTGCAGGACCTTGCACTTGGCCTTGTTGAACTTCATGAGGTTTCATCACTTCTTAATCCAATTTTCTCTGAATTATTCAGAGAATGTTGAAAATAATTTCTGTTCTTGTTTACTTTGGTACCCTCTGCTTTAGGAAACAATAATTTAACATGTTGAAAGATATTACATTATATAATACCCTAACATGATATGAGATTGGTTTATATGCATGTTATTTAACCACTTCTGTGTGTGTCTCTCTCTTACAAATACGTATTCGTATTCATATTCACATTCATATGCACATACACATTTCTATATATATAGGCAAGCCTTAACTTATTTCCAGTAAATACCATTTCTTTCTTGATTTTGATTCTACTCTGGCGAGACACAAAAATACCTTACCAGAAGTGTGTATTTTAAATAGAAGTGTGTCAATTTTTATTTTTTTCAACTTTGTCAAAAGTGTATCCCCTCTTCACCTTTTTCCTTAAAAAAAAAAAAAAGTAAATAATAATAAAAAATTGTCATATAGAAAAGTTTGTTTGTTTGTTTTCAAATCTGAAAAAAAAAAAAAGACAACCACTGAGGCTGGGAAGAATGTTTTCAGGGGTTTAAAAGCTTTAATACATAGTGCAATTAATTTTAGTTTATTACTGAAATCTGAAATTTTTTACTGAAGGTTGAAAAATATGTGTTTTCTATAGCTCTCTTTTACTGTTTTACTCTTTCATGTCCCTTTCTGCAGGATGCTGGAAGATGCTTAAACTTGTTTAATCAAAATAGTTTGATCCAAATTTGTGTCCAGTTTGGATGCTGATACTGCATTTGTGGAGCTGACTATGTAGAACTGAAAAGACGAGTAGCTGTAATTGTTTTACTATCAAAAGCAACATCCATGGCCCATAATATCTTTGATTACTGCTGTTAGAGTGGAGTAAATGAGGAACAGAACATAACCTGATTTGAACATGACCTTTCTTCTTTTTGCACCACTTCCAACACAGAGAAACAACCAATAGAGAAAACAACATGGGATGAACATTCATACCACACAAACTCTAGTGCTTCTTGGCTCCTGAACATAACAACCATAACAACCTGAAAATGTCATTTCCTGGTGAAAAATAAACACCACATTTTATCAAAACATATTAATGGAAGGTAAGACATGGAAAGTATGTTACATACCTGCTTTATTGTATAACAAAATACAAGCTGTCCTCCATAATTATCCTGGAGAAAGGGCTTGCTCTGTTGCACACTCTTGGAAATGGGTGGATCCTCCAGAGAAAGGTGTTGGTTACTCAGTATTATATGAAATGAAAAGGACAGGGACACAGCCCTGGAAGGTGGGGAACACTGTTTTTCCAGTAGCACAACCTCAATTTCGGGTTTCTAATGTATTTTGCTATCAGTTACTGAAAACAAATAAATAAATAAATAAAAAGATAAGATGCTGTGGTGAGTTAACCCTGGCCGGCAGATAAGCACCACACAGTTGCTTGCTTACACCCCACCCTCCGTTGGCCAGTGGACAGGGGAGAGCATAGGAAGACCAAAAGTGAGAAAACTTGTGGATTCAGATAAAGATAGTTTAATAAGTGAAGGAATGAGGAAGAAAAACAATAAAAAAAAACAAGTGATGCAAAAACAGTCACTCACCACATCCTGCAAGTAGACCAGTGCCCAGTCGGTTTCTATGCAATGGCTACCTTGCCACAAGAAACCCTCCCCTCATTTTTTATTTCTCAGCATGATGTCTTATGGTATGGAATATTCTTTTGGTCAGTTTGTGTCAGCTGTTCTGTTTGCATCCCCTCCCAGCTTCTTGCACACACCTGGCGTACTCGATGCAGGGCAGAGTGGGAAAAAAGATATTTTGATGCAGTGAAAGCATTAGCCAAAACACTGGTTTATAAACACTGTTTTAGTCACAAATCTGTAACATAGTACCATATGGACTGCTATGAAGAAAATTATCTCCATCCCTGCCAGACCCAGTACAATCTCCACCCCTTATTCCATAACGTTTGCATCATGTTTAGATCCTGCACTGCCACGTACATCTTTAATAATCACCACCTTCCTTCCCATCCTTCAATATATACACAGTTATCATTCCTGTAGTCTATAGGGCACTCCTACCAAACGTCCCTCACATCCATAGAGTTAATTTTGTCCATGACTTGAGTTCCGCTTGTTACAATGGTCACTCAGGACAGGAGAGATAACTTGTTGTGTTGAGTTATTGGGTGCCAAAGTCAACTCAGGTTGGGTCACTACTACACTTGCCCAATTTCTTCTGAGGCTCATCTATGGGTTGCAGCTCCTTCATGAAATACCCACCTGCTTAAGCATGGGGTCCTCCATGAGCTGCAGTGTGAATATCTCCTAATGCACCATCTTCTCCACAGGCTGCAGGGGAATCTCTGCATATCTTCATATACCTGCCAAAATTTCTTAAGGAAAATATCAGATTAATACTGTTGTGTTAAAAATATTTACTGTTATTTCAATATTTTTTGAGTTCTACAAATCACAGTATTGCCATTATTTGGAATTAGATGATATTCAAAAGGATTAGGATTCAATGATCTTAAATATGTAAACATGATATCCGGACTGAAAACAAATCTCTCTCTCTCTTTTTTTTTTTTTTTTTTATGGTTGTGTGAATATTCCCACTACTCTAGAACTCTTACTCATTCTGTTTCTTTTATGACCACAAATGACCATATCACCAAACTTCATTCAAGATTAAATTCCTTCACTGCTACTAATTTTAGAACAGTCTCCAAATCTAGAGGCATGTATTTGTTTGACATAAGCCTCTTATTTGTATTTATTTATTTATTTATTTTGTTCCCATGAAATTTTCATTAGAATTCTTTCTATGGTGCTAGAAGTAAAATTATAGGCTAGATTGTTTCCTTACATGCAGGTACAAACAAATCAGGGCTGATAGAAAACTTTACCACTTCAGAAATAATGATAAATTGCTTTGTAAGTAAAAGAAAAAGGGGTTAGGTGTAGAAAGAAGCTGGATTACAAAATAGTCCATCTATTTCTACTGGAATTCTTGTTATGTGGTTTACCTAAATCATTCAGTAAAGGAAGTGATTATTGAGTACTGAAATTTGCTGGTACAGGAGAGCCATAACAAAAGGTCTAGAAGAGTTTCATGATACTGAAAAACTGGTGAATTAATAATAATAATTAAAAAAAAGGATACATTGTGGAAAAAAAAAAAAAAAAAAAAGAACTTACAAACCCACTAGTTCTATATATGCATAAGGATAGTTCCTAAACTATTATTAGAAAAAACTTAGGGCCTTATAATCATAGCTTCCTGAAAATGTATAGCCAAATCCTGGTGATCAAAAAGAAAAATACAATGTTAGAAATGACTATGAAATGAATCTGAATAAAACAGACTACAAATCTATGTAAATCACCCACATCTTTAATGAGGCACTTTTATCTGGCCATGTATTCATAAAAGGAGTAGCATTACTCTATAGAAATAGGCAAAGAAGAAATGGGTGAATAGAGGTATGAAATAACTGCAGTGTGAAAGTGAGCTAAACAACAAAGAATTCAAAAATAAATTTCTGAGGGAAAGAATACATTACACATCTGAAAAAGAAAAAAAAACATCATTAATAGCATGGAGAGCAGATAGGAAAATGATTAAACACAAAAATGGGGGGGGTGGAGCAGTCTGTGGAAAAGTCAAACAAAAAGATATTTATTCACATAGATCATAATTAAATAATGGGATTAATTGTCAGAATCTCTTGTTGAAGCCAGAAGTGTTGATTAGGTCAAAGACAAGACCAGTTCACAGAAAATAGGTATATCAGAGGCTATTCATCCTGCCAGTGTGCATGCAGTCTCCAGTTCAAGAAGACTGCGAGAACATAGAGCATGTGCCTGTGCACAGCCCATATATCACCCTATATTTGCACTGTTATTTATTTATTTATTTATTTATTATGTTATGTTATGTTATGTTATGTTATGTTATGTTATTTTGTTCTTTCCTAACCACTTTGCAATAGTTAACACCTTATTGGTTTCCTTCCAGACAAGATGGTTCTAGACATTTCAAATAATATAGAATATTGCCTAGGTTGCCAGGAGACTCAGGTCCCTGGACATTATTTTTAATGTGCATTTCTTTCCAGCTGGACTGAACTGTCTTTTTCTGAGATGAATCCTACATCGCACACAGTGGGATTCACCCTTACTAGAGTTTTAGCAGGGATAACCTTGATGCAACTTTTCTGAGATACTTTCCTCTGGGCTAAACATGGACAGTGGGGGTGCACATGACAGCATCAAGTCTGACACCAGGAATCCCCTCCAAACAGAAGGCATTCAGACTGCAAATAGGACTGTAGGTCCTATTTGGGTTAAATATTCAGCTATGGTTGGGGTAGTTACTTGCTAAGGAGATACTTAGTTACTGAATAATCTAGGCTACTTTTTAGGGTCTGTAAGAGCCCACATATTGTAATTTGATGCAGTTCCTACCTTGAACACCCCAGAAACTAGATCCTTTTATTTTTGTGGGTGGCATGGAGTATTAATGCATTCAATAAAGTTTTTAATGTAATTAGAGAGATTGATCACTAGTATTTAACCTTGTACATCATAGTAAATTAGTTAATTTTGCAAGTGTTGTGAAAGGAATTAAGCACTGCACTCATAAGAAAAAAGCAGCAATATATTTATTGATGAAAATAGTGATTTAGTAGGACTTAATCATGAATAAGACAATAATTTAACAAAACTCTAATGGTAAGTGCAACATTAACTAGATTTGTGATGGCAAGGTCATTTACTGCATAGAGGATAGGGTCAAACTAAAAGTGTCATGGAGACCCTCAAGTTGAATCATGAGGTTCAGAATAGAGTCCCTTTTGCTGTCCAAACTCTGAGGGGTCTAAATAAAACTGAACCCTACCCCAATCCCAAACTTAAAGGTTTATACATAAAGGATTGCATGCATTGTATCACTTAGCTGAGATTACAAAGTCTCAGCATGCTTAGCAAATTACTTGCAAAGTTTCAACAAGCTAACTATTAGTTATTTACGAAGTATCAGTCTCGGGTAAGGAATCTCTTGACCTTGAGGCATAACCTTTAGAGGCATCTCTGCTCAAGGGGAAGATCCTGGCATGCAGCCTGCTGCAGTACAGGAAAGCTCAACGGGCTCTGGGCAGTCCCCTATTGTTTGGTTTATATGATTAACTACTAGTCATATTTGCATACCAGCCATATTTGGTTGGTGCATGCTCCATTAGCCTTTGGATCTATCTCCCCCAAAGCCACCTTGAGCCCGGTTTGGCTATCATGACCAGATGTATTCATTATGGTCGCCAATGATGGCTGATCACCCAATGATCACCCAAGCAGGGGTATGGGTAAAGTGTCAGGTTAGGGGGGGCAGGGGTAGGGGGAGTACACCGCCACACTAAACTATGGAAATTTTGAAAGTTATAGAAATCAGGCAACATGTTCAAAGATATTATTAACAACATAACACATAAGACTAATGAGATCAGTATAAAAGTCACTTGCATTTCATCACATATCCTCAAGTGCTATAGCACTATGGGATTTCACAGGCAAGGAAGGTTTGAACTGATTTACTCATTTTTCTTCAGTTATTACTAGACCACTGTCCAACCAGGAAGGAAGGGTTTTGGATGTCATTAGCTTAAGTTCCTTGCAGCTATTTTTCATTACGGAACCTATTGTGCTTTTATGAAAACAAAGGTTTTGGTGTAGCAAGCATGCTTGAAAGGTTCCAAACTCGAAAATGACTATCTCCTTGTAACATTCAGCACAAATAGCTGGCTTTCTTTTTGAAAGGCTGTAACAACCTGTGCCACTTATTTATCAGCAATGTTAATCTCAGAAGCAAACAACCCATGACACAAATCTGTAGAATAGATGTGGTCACTTTTAGACAAAGAACCTTTGTTCTTTCTTTCTGTTAACATCTAAAAAGATGCAGCATTATGTTCCTTCCAATTCCTCCTTAAAACTGTACTTCTGTGCCCTTTAAAAGATATCTTGACAAAGGTGAGACAATCTATCTGCTCAGACTCCTGCATATCGTACTGATAAATACTGTCTGACTTGTAGTCCCCTCTGTTGTCTTTGTCATCCTCTCATAAACTTTTTGCTAGAGCTGCTTTACATTCTTATGCAACTATTCTTTGACAAATTAGCTTTCTGTTCAACTGAACTTTGTTTCCATAGTTATAGAGCAAAAACTAAAGAAGTGTATGTACCTTCAAAGTTTTAGGAAGCTATTCTAAACAGATTGGTCCTGGGGGAAGGAGAAGGAAGCTGCATAGTTTTTCAGTTGTGGAAATGATTGTCATTATTTCTTATCAGTAGAACAGCACATCTTCATTGTAAAAAAGCCCCAAACCCAAAACCAAGTAGCTGTTTTTGAACATCATATCATTTACACAAAATAATTAAGATGTCAGAGCAGTTCTGGCAAGACTAGTGTTCTCAATGAACATTAATAGTCAAGCTTGAAGTCTGATAAAACACAGAAATAATGAATTTAATTATTCATTGGTCTTCTGGGTTTACATTGTAATATATTGAGTTGTTCTAAGACTAAGTAAGCATAAGTTACCTAGGTGTCTAAAACAGATTTTGTACTCAAAACACTCAACAATTATTCATGTGCAACAAGAGATGTCTTTTTTCTTTGCTAGTAAAACTTATGGTACACCAAGATTGGAAAGATTTAAATTTTCTGCAGATTTTGCACTAGCTGTCTTTGTACAAAGCACCCCCCCCCCCCCCCT
>VXAA01007089.1:0-13801 GCA_013399115.1 Anseranas semipalmata | reverse complement strand
TGTTTCCCCAAGACCTCTGTCTGTGTAGCCGCGTCGGTAGCTGTAGCTGGAGAGGCCACAAGAGGTGCAGAGGCCATGGCTTTCTGCCGGGTGGATACCATGGCTGGGCCCTTCACGAGCCGGTTACAACCCCCGTCGGAAAAGACCGTTGGAAAAGCGCAGTGAGAGCGCCCTCCCTGCCCGCGCAAACTGCCGCGCCACGCCCTCACTGACGTGCCGCGCCCTGGTCGCCGCGCTCCCCAAGGGCTGCCTTTGTACGGCAGGGGAGGGGGCGCTGCTGGCCCCGCCCACGCCTCGTCAGCCTCCCTCGCGAGGGCTGCCAGGTGTTGGCGGCTGCCTCAGCTGCCTCGAGTGGCCTGAATGCAGCAAAAAAGCCCTGCTCGCCTCGATCTCCCGCTCCGCTGCAGAACGCTTCTGCCCCGGAGCCGATCGCCTCGGCGAGTGACTGCGAAATGGCGGTGACACCCGATTTAAACGGCCCGCCGCTGCGAAGAACGAAGATCAACAATGAGATACTGAAAGAAAGACTGAAAAACAAAGTCGTAAGAAATCTGCTGTTAAATGAAGCCTGATCCCCCCAGCATGCTTGAACAACAGAGAACACAAAGTTTTCTATAAAAAGCATCTCCATTGCACATGAAAGGGAGATAGTTTAGGATGACAGTATAAACGTCCTTGTTTATTCTCCCTGACTTTTCCTCCTTGTTTTGTAAACACTGCATAATGTTTACACAGTGTATAACACCTATCAGGCCTTTCCCAAACTGCTCTGGGTTCTCTAAATCTCGGTATCACCACAAACTTCCTGATGTGGCTATGTGATCAATTTTCTTTGTTACAGATACCAACACACTAAACAATGGCAGTCTGAACCAGACTGAGGAGAGAATCAAAATGGCAGACAAACACAGAAATTTCAGAAGTCATTCTGAAATGCAAAAAGGCCTCAAATAGGAGCACTGTGTTGCTAGAGTTAGTTACTCATTGTTAGTTCATAGAAGTTCATATAGCATTGTATCTTTAGCTCCACAAAGCAGTCTGTATCACTGACAGAAATGCTGAACTAATGTGCTCACAGATGCATTACAAAGTATTTTTCTTGTAAATACATAAAAATCATTCCTAAAGATTCAGCTTAGCAATCCATAAAATTCCATGGGTAAAATATACAGGAGTTACTGTGGTGGTTTTACCCTGCTGGGCAGCTAAACTCCACCACGACCACTCTCTCACTCCACCTCCTCAAAAGAAGAGGGGGAGAAGAAAGTATGATGGAAAGAAAAAGGCTCATGGGTTAAGATAAGGATAATTTAATTAAAGGTGAAAAAAAAAAGGGGGGGGGAAAAAAAAAAAAAAAACAAGCAAAGGCTGTGCGGAAGCAAAGAGGGAAAAAAAAATATTCTCTACTTCCCATCAATGATCGATGTTCAGCCACGTTCGGGGAAGCAGGGCCTCAATATGCGTAGCGGTTGTCTGGAGGACAGACATCTTCATAACGAGAGCCCCTCCTTCTCCTTCCCCTATTCCAGCTTTTATTGCCGATTGTGACATCATATGTTGTGGAATAACCCTTTGGTGAGTTTAGGTCAGCTGCCCTGGTGATGTCCCCTCCCCACTTCTTGCCCACCCCCACCTACTGGCTTTGGGGGGTTTGCAGAGAGTTTTGAAGTTGTGCCAGCACTGCTTAGCAGTAGCCAAAACGTTGGTGTGATATCAATGCTGTTCTAGGTACAAGTGCAGAGCACAACACTATATATGGGCCACTGCAGGAAAAATTAACTCCATCCCAGCCAGACCCACTTTCAGTACAAACTGAAATAAACTGAAGTAATAAAAGCAACAACTAATGCAATAGAGATACCTACCATTTCTAGCCTTTTTTCGCCCTGGTATTTCATAACCATGTCTATAAATATCTCAAAAATGGTGCATCAATCAAAACTACTACAAAAATTCTCAGCAAAACCTATTTCTTTTTATCTATCCGCAAATCAAATATAGCCTTTCCAATCACAAAGGTAGTTTTCCATCAAATAACGAAGATTTTTTCACCTTCATAACTTTCTCCTAACTTAACAAAAAGATCTAGCCCCTAAGCAGTTTTCACATGCCTACTCCCCACAGCAGAATGTGCAGATGACTGTAGTGCCTTGGCTCTCTGCAGAAGGAAGCTTGTAGAAGGATAAGTACTTCAAGATGGGATTTGATAGTCAGTGTACATACTGGAGCTGGAAGCTGCCTAAAGTCATCAGTCTATGCTAGAAATCCCTGATACAAAATAGACTTTGCTGAGGACAAGGCGAGTTAGATTCTACACCTTTCTGCAGGGCTTTGGTGTTTACTCGGTCAAACAAATAATTTCTTTCTACTCCAATAGTTTGAGCTGGGTTGATCAAATGGTGCACACTGCAGACCTAAGAGATATTCCTGCTCTTCCTCCCTTGCCCTCCACCACTCCAGCCATGCATTCCCATTGCTTCCCTTGAATGGGGATCTAGTGCTTAGGTGATCAGATTCAGCCCACTAAATTGGCAAACAATCAACTCTGGAAAAATGTAAATACTTTCTAGCGAGCTTAGACAGCAGAGCTGGCTCAGTGAGGGATCAGCTGAGTGCTAGAATCCCTGCAAGGAGGACAGGCTTTGACAACTGGCAGATGTGGAGAAGATGGCAGAAAGAGAAAGGGCTACCATTTTCCATAGCAGTTATATATTAGTTTTATTCAGCTGCCTTGTCAAACCACACTTTAACTCGCTACTTTAAAAAGTGGAAACATTTTCTTTGAAAATAATTCTTCTGGTAGTGATGCTCTTTTATTATAATAGCTCAGTAAGCAGAACACTTAGCCAAGGTCTGAAGTGTATTTTAATTCCCTCCTCAACCAAGGAGGATATAAATCTTTTATCTCTAAGGAACAGTTCTAACAACTACCAACCTACTAGCTGCCTGGTTAGAAGGAGGTTGCTGTTAGTACCCAGACATCAGATTCCACCACCACTCAGTGATACTTTCTGTGCAGGGAAACTGTGAAAACAGTTTTGTCAAATCCTCCTTATCAGTTAAGGTGTTCTCAACACTAGGCAACCCCAAAACAGAAAAGGCTATAAGATACAAATCAGTTCTCCCATTTAGATGATAGTCTTGCCATGAGAAGCCTGATTTCCTCCTCTTTACATGGATGTTAAGCCTTGCATCTTCTAGGGAATTCTCTTGAAAGTGTAACGAATTGGTAACAACCAGAGAGAGCTGAAAGTCCTTTACCTGTCAGTAGCCAAAAAGGCGATTCTAAGGGAAAAATATTAGAAACACAGAAGCATAAACAAGTCTATGCTAGAAGGGGACATCATCTGGTCCAACCTCCTTGTGAAAGCAGGGCCTTAAACTCAGCTGAGTCTTGAATATTTCCAGCCACGATGATTCCACTACTTCTCTGGGCAAGTAACTGCATCATTTAATTGTTTTCACATTGAAGACTGTTTCTCACATCCAGAAGGCACTTTCCCTCTTCTCTGTTGTCTCTTGCCTGTCACCATGCATCCTTGCGAAAAGAGTACCACCATCCCCTCTGTAACTACCTACTGTCAAAGCCTTCTATTTTCTAGGCTGTACAAACCCAGTTTCTTCAACCTTTCTTAACTTGTCAAGTTCTCCAACACTCCAATCTTGGTGGCTGTTCACTGGATCACATCCAATTGTTCAATGGTTGAGAGGACCAACACCGTACACAATATTCTAGGTATGTCATAACAAGTGCTGAGTAGAGTGAAATAATCATACCCGTTGGTCTGTTGACTATACTTTTAGTGATGCAGCTCAGGACAGTTTGCTTCCAGTGTTTCAAGCACATACTGCTGACTCCTGCATGGCTTACTGTCCATCATGACCACCAGGCCTATTTCGGCAGAGCTGCATCCCAGATCCCAACCTGCCTGATATTATTCCATCCACCCATGACTTTACATTTATCTTTGTTTCAAACCCCACACAATACCTTGTTGGCCCATGGTGAATTACAACGTGATAAGCAGTTAGCTTAACTAATTAGTTTAACTAATGAAGTTAGTTAACTAATAAGCAGTTAGCAGGACATATTCCTACTGCATATAAACATGAGCTTCAGCCAGCCCCTTGAGGTAACTCACGTTCAGTGTTTGAGAACTTCCAGTGATTTTCAGACATACAATAAAAGTATAGATAACAGACTTTAAGAAGTAATTCAGTACCTGCTCTGCTGCTTGTCAGTGTTCCTCATTCCCAGACACACCTGGGAGTAAAAATGATTTCAACCCAGCCCTCCATAAAACAATAACCTATTGCCTTCTTTTTTCCTTTTGTCTGTAAAATCAAGGAGGGCATAAAACAACATCTGACATGCAGCACCCAATCAGGATAGAAAAATGTACAGATTTGCCTTTTACAGAACTCATGAATAGATTTATATGTGGGCCATGTGATATGGGTTGGGCCTGCAGTCTTTCCTGCTTTGTGAGGCAGAGATCAAGATTCTTCTGCTGCATGGGGAGAATGTAATTTTCAGGGCAGAGTTTATCTCGTGAAAGTAGAGCAGACCAAACACAGATCTGACACAGGTAAGCACTCCCCCACTGCTCACTCCGCCTTCTTTTCTAATGAGTTTCCTGCTTTTGCGGGACAGACCTGGAAAAGCTGGAAAAGCGCAGAAGGTATGTGATCATCTAGAAATTGTTTCAGTCAGAACCTGGAAAACTGAGGTTCTACTTTCCCAGGCAAGACTAGTACAATAGGATCTTCCCATGATTTTGTGCCTACCCATATTCACTAGTTTCCAGCTTTTATTTTCAAAAGAAATCTTCCTTGTCTCCCTGAAAGAAAACTCAAAAGGAGGAAGGGAGAGTTTTTATTGATATGAAGGTCAGAAGGGGAAGGAGCAGGGACAAAAGAGCTTGCATGTATTTCCTTGTGATGAAGACAGAAGTTAAAACATGACTGTTCCTACCTACCAAAGCCTCTCACTGGTAAGTGTATGTCTAAAGCTGACAGTAAAAAAGGTAGCAACAATGTAATCTGTTCAGAAAGACTGTGTTTATCTGGCATTTATATATATATATTTATATATTTTTGCTGTGTAACAAGGTGTTGCATTTAGTGTGCAAAAGCACACAATGTAACATGCAACTATATAAAACTGTATATTTGTTTGGAGGTGCCTATTCATTAAAAACATGTTTCTTATGTCATGCTTTTTTCATTCAAAGCAGCCTTCATCAAAACAGGGGGATATATGTTAGCTAGTGTAACACATGCAAGATGAATCCTTAATTATTGTATTTCTTGAATATCACAGATCCTTGCTATTCATTCCATACTGACTGTACAGAGCAACTGCTGTCTCTTTCAGACATAGGGGTTTTGGAACTAAGGACAGGAAGGGCGCTGGTGTTGGAGAACAGAACAGTGCAAAGAAGTACATCAAAAGAAAAGAACTGAAGATATAGATTTATACTAAAACGTGTCTACATTTCACAAAAGCAGACATACTGCAGCTATATCTAGAACCCAATATAATGTTATTGCTAAAATGCTACAAAGAAGTTTGTATTGCTAGAAGACATTGAATTTACTGGGGCAGAGAGCCATATTAATATGGCTACCTTTTTTTCTGTGATCTGAACTAATATCTGAATGTTCGTTATGAAGTGTAAAAATATCCTGGAATAAACCTTTAAATTTATTCCATCTGTCACTTTTATGCAAAGTGCACAGCCTCAAATTTGCATGCTAGACTTCTGTAATAGGTATCTATACATTTTTAGATAAGCCTGAGAGTAAGTGCTGATGGTTTATATATGCATTTTATGCCTCATTACTTCAAGTCCAAGCATTCCCATTATTCAATAAGCATTCACATAGGAACTTCTAGTACATTTACACCGGCATCTATTTATGCACAGATCTCCCAGGCTTACTATTGTATGTCTATAGCTGCATGTTCTCATGATGGAATGAACTTGCATGTTATTTTGGTCATGATACTGGTAATATGTTTGTATGCTCATGTTTCAAGTTGAAAAAAATATTTTATCTTCCACAGATGTCTGTCCCCTTAACTGCTTATCTGTTCTCAAATATCTGCTACCACCACCTATACTACCATGTGGTTAGAGTCACACTGGAAGAACATCCGCCAAGCCTTGTTGCTTCTTTTCACTGCTGCTCTTCTCATTGGGGTCACCATGCTAGCCATTTCATCTAACATTAATCCAATAGGCTACTTCTTCCTAGGGGTAGGTGGAGTGTGCCTGATTGGCTACTTGCTGAGTATGTTTGTTGAGTGTTACCTGAAGAATCAGCACCAACATGACACAAATGAGATACCTCCAAACAGACAGAGCCAAGCAGGGTAAGTACCAACTCTTACTTTAACTCTCTCCTCAAATACAGCCATTTTACATTTTGTTTTGTTGCCCTTCCCCTACAGAATCAGACACAGAAACCATTCCAGAAGAAAAAAGTTTTTTTTAGGTTGTTGTCCTCCATTATTCTGGTACAGGCTGCAAATGTCTACGCCATGGATCTCCTTTATCTTGTCCAATATATATTTTCTTCCCCCTGTGAACTGATCCACTAACAATTTCCAAGGTTACCAAAGTTAAACAGATCCAGGCCCAGTTTTATCTTCCCTTGAGTAATCAAGTCCTGCCAACAATGAGTCAGACAAGGAAAAAGAAAAAACGCTGAGGTAATACTGAATCTTCAACTGTGTTTAGCTCTATAAACCTGATCTCCAGAGCAATTGTTCCTTGGCAAACTTTTAAAAAAGAACCTGTAACTGGGTGTTTCAAGTCTTAAAAATCCAACTTGACTCTAATAGGCCCCGATTTTGTGAGGCTTTGAATACTCGCACATCTTTTTGGATTCATGTATGTTTGCAGGTTGCTCAGTATCATGTAATTTATGCACAATCTGTCTACTGTAGTTGAAGAGTTTAACTTTATTTGTATCTTTACTTCCTTGTCTGTATAATCCAGACAAACATTATCCAACCGGTAAGTTGCTTGACATTCTCAAATATAGGGTATTGTAACAATGCAAAAATGCTACTGTGTGTTCATTTTTAGAAAGAAATTCTATAGTGGGCTTTGGTAGTTTTCAGGCATACTAGAAGAAAACTTGTATCTATTAATTTAAATGTATGACCTAAAATGGAAAACGTTTCTAAAGTAGCATTCTTCTCTGCAGACATTCTTCTTAAGACAGAATAGCACATTCTTGCTTAAACTAAATGAAAATATTTATTTTTCTTCACTTACATTCTTAAATATTGATGAACACTGTGCTTTTTATCTCTGTTTTAATACATTAGCTAAGTCCTGTTTTATTCAGAGAAATAATTAGTAATTCTTTGTAATAAATTTTAACTGGTGGCAGATTTAAAATGAGCAGACACCAAGCTACGCCTAAGATACTGAATTGAACAGTGTGTTTTTTAACTTATTCTGTTAAGTGTGGAAAAATAGTCAAATGAGCCATTCTCTAGACCAGGAAGCAAGGCATTAAGCTGGCTGGACAAGTGAGCTCATGCAATGGCACAGTATCACATACAATAATATCACATGAGATATCCTGCCTTAGTCCCATCTACTGCTTGTAGCATGGTCCTTATTCTACATTATCCAAACTACATGCCTCTACATAAAATAAACAGGAAAATAACCAGCGTAACTGATGTTCTGCTTTTGTGCATAGGGTGAACGCTGCCTATGAAGCACCTACATACGAGGAGGTGATGACTATGTCAGTTCCAGCCATATGGACAATTGCATCCAATCCAGGCTTAGTGCCCTCACCACTGAATGAACCCCCCCCTTACAATGTAGTTATTGAATCACCTGCCCAAGAAGAGATTGTGGTGGAAACTCTCAGGGTCTCAGTGGCATCAGACACAAGGAGCACCTCTGAGACAGACGCAGGCTCCAGGATGCACTTGCAGCTGGTGCTGCCCCCAAGACTGCAGCGGTTCGTTTCAGACATCCATGAAGTGAAAGGTACTGCAGACAGGTTTGAGCCATTGGAGCCACTCACTCCACCACCTGCTTATGAGAGTGCCATCAATGATGAGGTCTTTGAAGATGTTTTCCAGCCCTCCATATTATGATTAATTCTGCCTTCTATGAGTGAATGCAGGACCAAACCCTCACCCCAATACAGGGTGCTCCTGGAGAGAAGGTGCAAGAGCTGAGTTTTTTCATGCCTGAAACAGTAAAAGTTTGTCTTACTATTCTTTGAACCAGAGCTGAACTACAGACACAGCATCTAATTTCATTACAATCTTTTTGCACAATATACAGTTCAATGCAATACCACAATGCTTCATCTTGGCACAAGATAAGCAAAGGCACTGAGGAGAAAGTTTTGTCATATACAGCAACAACTCAAACTGGAGATACACCTCTATGGGGGAGGAGAGTGAATCATGAGGAAAGAAAAGCTGCCTTGGAAAGGGGAGGAATAGAAACAGCTCTAAGTAGGTTCTGCCCATGTATTACAAACAGTAGTATCACTGAGAGCTTTGTGATCATCAACCACCCTAAATTTCCTACTGAGAGACTGAGACTGCAGTTCCCTAATTATAAAAATTTTGGCAGCAACACAAATTTATCATCTGTGCTGTTTGTTGCTTCCCCTCTGCTGTACTCACACCACATCCTCAGTTGTGCTATGATTGAGAAGAGGGTGGTATTCATTTGGAAGCTGGCATCACCTAACACCTATCACTTTGCTGCCAATCAGCTCAAGGCTGAAAAGCTTACAGCAGGTGTGGCATTATGAAATGTGTTCTTCAGAAGGTTTTCATCCTACACAGCCTGCAGGTGATGGACATGAGGAAGACAACAGCATTTCTTATTTTTGTGAGAGAGGTCAGCAATGGAACACATATACATATCCTATGCCTGGACCACCAGTTTTGACAGCTCTACAGGAGGGCTTATTTCTCTGTTATAGTACAGGCCCAAACAGATCTCTCGAGATACTTTATTATCATCACAGCAAGTGTTTGTGTAGAAAGGTCAACACCCCAGGTTCGCCATAACAACCCCACACATGGACATTTCTCCCTGGAACCTGGAAAGGGACAGTCTGTCTGTCAAGGCCATGACTGCAGCAGAGAGCACCCGAGAATAAGAGTCACAAAACACAGGTGGTCTTTGTCATGACAGCTCTGGTCTGGAGCCAGTTTCTAGCTCTCATCAATTAGTGATGCTATGCAGTCTTTTAAAATGGGTAGGTTAATCTGTTAGGCTCTGCAACATTAAAGTAGTTTGCAGTATGCAAAGAGACACACAGGTCTGGTAAATGTCCAAATTAAAAAAAAAAATGGTCATCCAGATCTCCTAATGAATGCGAGCAGCAATCAGCACAGCATTGTTTCATATGACTACATCATTTTTAACTCATATCATAGGCTAAAAGCAAATAAATTATTTCTTATCATTTGATTCTTTATAGTTGAAAGAGATTTTGTATGTTGTTTATAAATAAACAGGACTACATAAAAAATACCTAGTGGCATTGTTAGTTTTTCTTCCCCAAATAAGTATTTCACAAAGTCATGACTTATACCTGCTTGCATTATGCTTATTCGATAATCTTGGCTTAGAAAAAAAGTGACAAGTTCCATTTCTAAATCTACAGCTGAATCACTTTATTACCATTAATGACGAAGCAGCTATGATACCTCTATCATAAAAGTAATATGAGGCAAGTCTGCTGATAAAGAGAAGGTGACTTTTTTTAAAGCCAATCATTTTTTGCATGTTTCAGAACATGCCCTCTGCTTCCTGTATCTGCAAAAGAACAAACCACAATAAACAACAGCACAGGTGTACCACATGGGAATAGAGACTTATGGCCTAAAGTCGGCAAGCCAGGGCTTTTCTCAGTGTACCAAAGTGCTAGCAGTCAGGAAGAAATTCAGATGATGAGCACAGATTAAAAACTAGCCAAAACAGACAAAAAGAAAGTCACCAGTTATGATCACTAGGGTTTTATTTTCTCCATCTGTAATGGTTATTAAAGCCTTCAAAGCTCTGTTAAGTTTTACCACATGAAACTCCTATGCACCAAGGAAAAACAATCTGAAGCTTTACAAGAGCTAAAAATTTGCTCATGCTAAAAGAATGCTCACTTTCCCCTTTATCCTTCTTTCAAGTGTACTCCGCATGGCCTGCGTGCTCCCTTTCTTCCCTTTTTATTTACTAAACATTACTTAAGTCCTTCATTTTGATTTCAGCTGAAACGTGTCAATAAAGCATATGTAACAAAAGTATTAAAATATGTAATAAAAACAATCACAGAACTGGTATGTTTGCGAAGAAAGCATCATACCTGTTAATTCTATCTGCACGCAGAATCCCTTCCATTAATCTGATTTTCAAGAACGTAATCCCTTTTGCAATGACTCTGGCTTCTATGTCTCTACAACACATTCTGGGAGCCCATTTTTCGTGGGGCGCCTCTACCACAACCGCTCCCGGGCCCCTGCCTACTCTCGGGCCGGGGACGCCTGACGCCTGACACCGACACACGCCGACACACGCCGACACACGCCCTCCTTCCCCCCTCCCTCCCTCCCCCCCGTAGCCGTGCCCAGGCAGGAAGAGGCGGGAAACCTCCACCGCGCCGCAAACTCGCCCGCCCAGTGTCCGCCCAGTGTCCGCCTCAAGGCAGGCAGGCAGGCAGGCAGGCAGGCAGGCAGGCAGGCAGGCGCGCGCGCACACGCTCAAGGGCAGCACGGCCGCTGAAACGCAGCAACCCGCAACCACGCACGCACGCGCAGTGGGCTGACTCTTGTTTAGTTTTCGCAATAGGAGGAGCTCTGACGCAGGCTCCCGGCTCGGCCACGTGACTCAACGCAGCGGGTCTCGCCGTTTGAATCTCTGGGGCCGCGAGGAAGGCTGTTCGGGGAGGTGAGTGGCAGGGGCGCGGTGCGGCGTTGGTGGTTTGCCTAGTGCTGCTACCGGGAGAGAGCACAGTGCTTGGTACCGGCCTGCGGTGGGAGGCGGGCGTCGTGGCCTGTGCGGCCGCGGAAACTGGCGGTGGGGGGGAAGCGCGCCGTTCTCCGACAATCCCCGGTGGAGCGGGCGGTGGAGGCCTCTTCCGCCTGTTGTCAGGCGGCTCTTGCTCTTCGGCAGGTGGCGACCGCCCGGGAAGACCGTCTTTTTCCTCCTGAGCAGAAAGTTGGGAAGGTTCAGGGCAGCTCTTGGTATAGAGTTTGGTTTTGGTCTTACCTCTTCTGCTAGGATGCTGGGAGCGTGCGGCATGCAGCGCTGTCACCAAGAAGCACTAAAGAAGAACCGGGTGATGTTGGCAAAACAGCTGGTTTTGAAAGAATTGATGGAGCATATGATAGAGAAAGACATCATCACCACAGAGATGATGGAAATGATACAGGTATGCCAGTTATACTCAACTGCACTGTTAATTTTATTTCTGCCTAAGCTCAGTGTCATTCTTGGCAGTGGCAGAATAGCAAAACTCATGTATCTGTTACCTGTGTATTATAGTGTGATTATGTTTGGCGAACATGCACAGAAGCATGGGGCTTGTTTGCAACATGCATAAGAAATGTAAGCTTCTTTTGGCAATATGGATTTTGTCTGAGATTTAATAAATCATTAGCTTGTATGCTGGCCTGTAGTTGTGGCATACTGTTCTTCATGAGTCAGGTGGTATCTTCCAGCCCTTTGTTGTCACTTTGTGCCTCTTATTTTTCCAATTTGTAAAAGCAGAAATAATACCGATTTCCAAAACAATCCTGTAGGAGGAAATAAATGAATGTATTATCAACCAGCTTGTTTTGGCACTTGTGCACCTTTCACTTAAAGAATTTGTATTTCATGTATTTTTGTAAATTTCGTGAAGATCTTACATGATCCAAGATTCTAAAGATGACAAATACTGTTGATAAGCTTTTGTTAGTTATCTTGAGCAGTGGGTACTATGAAGAGAAGTCATTGGAAATAGTTTGGGATTGGCCCTAGGTGTACAGTAATGCACTGAAGACTGTGCAGTATGGAGATACGGGTCTTCAAATAGAAAGGAAACTCTGAAGGAAGTGACTGAAGGTGCACATCAAGTACATCTTAAGGCTCATATAAGCAACTGAGAGGCTTTTACTAAAGCAAGGTTGATGGTCCTGTCTGAAGAACAGTCTGAAAAACAGAATGATGAGCTATTTGCTGGGTACTAGTGCAGATGGTATGAGCCTGAAACTGACAAGGTTTTTGAAAGGAATGAGGAAATAACTTTTTGATTAACTTTGACTTGGTGTGCACCAAAAGACAATGAGAAATTCTTTGTGAGACACAGCAAGGATACCTGTGCCAAGTTATGGGAGATGCAGTCAGTCTTACCTGAAGTAGCTTCAATCACTAGTGAAAGAGGACAAAGATAATAGGAAGACAGCGAAAGTCAAAGGGTGACTCAAGAATTGATGAAACATAGCTGATTAGTAGAGATGCTCAGTTGCTGACCTGCAGTTACTAGAAAAAAAAAAAAGTTCTATCAAAGGCAGGATAATGCCAAGTACAATAATCTTTTAGAAAATACTGCTGTAGTCAAGAAGCTTTAAACTAAGACAGAGGGGAAGAAGATTAAGGGAGTCTTCCCTTCCAGATATAACTAAGTAAAAGAAGATACAGCAATACTTAGTAATGGATAATCAGTAAGGAGAAAGTCATTATGATGGAAAAGTCAGGTAAATAGCACACTTTCTATGCAAAAGTGAGAGCTTAGATGTATATGAATAGCAGTAGCAGCCTGATCAATAGAACAGAGTGACTTGAACTACTGTTGTAGGATATGAAACTGGAAACTACAGCAAAAATAGAAATATGACAGGGACAAGAGGAAAACATTCACAACTGAAAAAGTAATGTTGCAAATTATGCATTGTACTAGAAGGATAGAAATGAGGGGAATGTTTGCAGGATAATACTAACCATAAGAGTGCAATAGATAAAAAGTAACAAGTATTTGAGCCAAAAAACCCTTTGTCTTCTTTGCTTGTTTTTTTTTTTCCTAGAGTACTGTGAATTTGCAACAGTCTTCCACTCTCTGGCTCAAATGTGAGCAAAGGTCTTAGGAGTGCTATTAGGTAGACTATTCTTGAAAATGTATTATAACACTATCATGTACCTTGGTGGAAATAGCAGCAGAGAAATGCCACTATGTCTGACAATAGAGCGTAGGTTTTCCTGTCTGGTCTCCATATATTCCTCCCCCTACCCAAAAAAAGAAAGTCATGGAATGAAGAAGATCTGGATAAATAATTGTTTTGAATCGTCTTGTCTTAAAAAACAAATAACAATTGTGACGGTCATGTGTTGGTTTGATTTACATTAAATGGAAGAGTAAACAAATTGGTTCTGGAAATAGCATACTTCACTTAAGTAAATAAACTTTTGTAATCTAAGGGAAGTAAAATAAACCAAGGAGCTAAGGGAGATGAAGGAAGCATGGAATTTAGAATTGTGTAATAGTTTGGGTTGGAAGGGACCTTGAAGATCATCTAGTTCCAATCCCTCTGCCATGGACAGGGACACATTCCACTAGAGCAGGTTGCTCAAAGGCCCATCCAGCCTGGCCTTGAACACTTCCAGAAGTTGGGCATCCACAACTTCTCTGGGCAACCTGTTCCAGTGCCTCACCACTCTCAGAGTAAAGAATTTCTTCCTAATACCTAATTTTAATCTACCCTTTTTTAGTTTAAAACCATTACCCTTGTCCTATCACCACATTCTCTCCATCCCCATCTTTCATG
>VXAA01007087.1:0-63911 GCA_013399115.1 Anseranas semipalmata | reverse complement strand
TGGGCTATAGGGGGATATGTCCCATGGGGCTGTGGTGGGCTATGGGGCTGTAGGGAGATGTCCCATGGGGCTGCAGTGGGGTGTGGGGCCTAGGGCATGGGGAAAAGGGGTCTGGCAAACCCCCAGCATGATTCAATCCCGACCAGCTCTTGCATTGATCCTTGTGAGAAGCACGCTTCTCCCTTGCTCCACGTTATTAGCTGAATATTTCACCGTGTATGTCAATATTTCGTGGGAGGTACCAGAAGAAGCTTGTTTTGACAATTCTGCCCATTTTAACTTGCTGTTTTGTTGTGTTTTTTTTTCCCCAAAAAGGAATTTGAGTAATTAAAGTCATCATAAATAATAGTAAATATAAAAACAAAAGTAAATAATAAGTATAATGAAAATGCGCTGATTGAGTGGTGCCCAGATTTAATGTGTGACCAACACTCCCATTTGAAAGCAATTGCAAATTGGGTGCAGGGTACCAGAATTAGTCAGATGGGGTTTTTTCTCTTGGGTTATTTTTTCTCTTTTGGTCCGTACAACAGCTCGTCTGCGTGCTTCGTGGGGAGGTAGCCTGGAGGTCCGGACTGTGGGAAGGAACCCAAGTTGGTTCCCATGTCTTGCATAGTCTTTTTTTTTTTTTTTCTTCCTGTGGATTCTACTGAATAACTTGTATTTAATCACTTCATCTTTTGCTGTCAATGCTGCTGAATAATTCGCCGGCAGTGCTGGGACCTCCCTGCCTTTGCGTTGCATTGCTGTCCCCAGTACGGAGGGAAGCTCCCGCTGGGAATCTCCATTCCACACCGGGATGTTCTCAGCACTTTGGCCCCCTGCGTGGCTGCACACCAGGAGGCTGCACCTGAAATCCCAAACACCTACGTAATTTCTCAGCATGTAAATTGGACGTTCCTCGACAGGTTCCTCCGCCTGAGGCTGATGTATGGTTTTTCTTGTAGAAGGGAGATGATTTCACCCAGAGCCCCCATCAAAGCAGAGGGGAGGCTTGGGACATCCCTGGGGCAGCCCCGGGATGCTCAAGAAAGCAGAGGCGATATTTCAAGACCAGGCACCAGCTTCCACACCTCCCTCCTCCGCTTCTTCATTAACAAGTTTTTTTGGACTTTGTGGCCTTCCTGTGGCATTTAAAATTTCACTTATCCAAAATTCTGCCTGTAGGGCTCCCCCCCCCCTCCCAGCCATTTACTGCAGGAGTATTAAAGGAAATAGTTTACTAAGGATCTTGCTAATAACATCCTCCCGACCACAGGAGAAGAGGTGCTGCCTCGGCACTTGGACGAGCAGCCTGAGAGGAGCGATGCCGTACAAAACCTCCCAATATGAAATTTGGGAGATGGGAAATGAGCGGCGACTGCCAGCCCTGTGGCAGCAGCAGGGAGGAGGCAGAGGGAGAGCCAGCAGCTCCCTGCTCACCGCTGCACGGAGCAAACTGCCCCGGGAGTTTCTCCACCCGGTGTCCTGTTACCACTTGAATCTGGTCGTGGACTCCGAGCCAGCTTATTTTTAGCACATTTTGGACTTAAAGCGAAGCGAACGCTGGTGAAATACGCAGCACTGACAGCCCTGGAAAATCTTTATTCATCCGCGGCGCGGGAAGCAGGGAAGGCTGCGAGGAAGCAAAGCGATTCCAAGCTGCAAACCGAGTCTCCCAGCTACTCAGGCCCAGCCTGCCCAGCGCGACGCGGCTACGGGCGGCAGCGGGGAAAGGGTTTTTCCACGCTGGGAACGGGCCTCGCGCGGAGGAGCGGCGTGCCGCAGATTGGGACGAGCCCGCGAGCCTCCAGCTGAGCTCGCTGCGTCGGCCGGAGCTCGGCGGCGGCAGCGCCGGGGCCATAAAAATGGGAGAGACTCGGAAAACATGAGCAGCTGAACCCTGCTCCGCTAGGCTGGGCTGCTTTTGCTGCGTTAATGCAACACGGGATTCGTGGGGAGAGGGGGCAGTGGTATTGATGCTGCCCTGTGCCACCTCCGGCAGCCGCTCAGACCCCCCAAAAAAACCCCAAAGAGAGCACTTATGAAGCGAACAGTGGGCCTGTTTCTGTCCCCATCACTTGGGATCTCACTGAAATCCTCCAGCGCGACTCAGTGTGTGCTGGACCGGAGCTGAACGGGGGCTGTGGAGGGGAACCGAGCTGCAAATGGGTCCCTTCGGCATCTGGGGCGCAGCCTCCCGGAGAGCCAGGAGGTCCCTGGGTGGGTGCCTGGGACAGTCGCTGGGATGGCTGGGACAGGCCAGGGTGACCACAAGAGATGTCCCCTGCATCCCTCTGCCAGGAGGATGTGCGCACGGCGCTAACGTGCTTGTCGTCAGTAGGCTTGAAACCCAACCACGGACACCTCAGGGATTTGAGGATTGTTTGTGTCTGCCTCGAGACAAATATCTCGTCCCCCCCCCGTCACAAACTCGCTCCTCTGCTGCGTGTGTGTTTCGAGTTTCCTCATGCAAAACCTGCGTGGGTGTTCAGATATGTAATGAGCGCATAGTTCGGGATGAAAACAAGTTGCGTGGAAGAGCCAAGTAACGCCAGAAAAATGAAAGCAATACAAACAACAACATGGCACGCAGCCATACCAGCTAGACCGTGGGCCAGCCGGATCTCACGTACTCTGTGGAGCTGCAGAGCCCATCAGCTGTTGGAAAAAGAGACCTTTAAAGACAAGCGAGAGGAAATAGCATTGGCAGTGCAGGCCGCAGCGTGTTTCCTTCCAAAGCAGGACAGAGCCAAGGACGTGAGGCAGAGCTGTAATGTTCGGGGTCTCGTTGCTCAGCCCTGAAGTAAGGCGAAAACCTCCAGTGGGCTGTAGTTGTGTCAACTCCTATTGTTTTCCGAGCGGAAGCGGAGCACTGGCCCCATCGGGTATTGTCGCACCGGGTTTTGGCAATGCTTGCTCACCTCTGCAAAAGCCAGGGCTTCGTTTTAACCCAGTACGTCGTGCAGGGGGAATAAACCTGCTTGCCTGCGCTGGACCCAGGCTGGAGAGCATCTTCCAAGGCCAAACGCGTGCTCCCTCCCAGACGGTCTTCAAAGAAAAATACCTATGGGCCAAAGCAGGACCAGGGGCAATTCCAAAATCAGCCCCCGAAGTGGCCTCGCTAATTACCGTGTCTCATTTTGATGACTTAATGGGAGAAAAAAAAAAAGCAGAAAAGCTGATTGAGACCCATTTTCTGTGGGGCCTGAATGCATTTCTGCACTAAAAAGGGGTGAGAGCAAGCCTCAAAGACAGGTTGCTTCATTTTTCCCTTGCCCATCTGGAGAGAGGGATCACCCGTACCTCCTTGTAACGCAGTAAAACAATTCCTCCTTCAGTGTAATAACACAGCTGCTCTTACATAGGCCCTGATCCAAGCATCTGCTCCTAGGCCATGCGCTGAAATACCTGCCCGAGTCCTCTTCACCAGCTCTTAGAGCATCTGTCCTTTGGTTGAAGGCTTAAATCAGCGGAAGAGCTCACTGGCAATGTGGAAGACTGAAAGGGGCCTTAAATACCGGAGCCTCCATATGCACATTGGCATAATTCTTTGCATAAAAGGCAATTTTAAAAGGCTTGTTNTTTTTTTTTTTTTTTACACCAAGGTCAGTAACTCAGCTTCATTCACCAGTCTCCAGCTGCAAAACAACGTGCCCCAGACAACGGAGGAGCGTGCATCTGAGTCAGAAAATAACATTGAAGGGATGCGAGTGGCTCTGAGCCGCGCCGAGGAAAGAAGATCTTGGTGCCCTTGCGTGCTCAGCCCCGTCTGAACTGAAACAGGCTGCTCGAGGGCAGGAAAAGCTGCTGAGATGGGCACAAATCGCGCTCGGTGTGCTTGGATAAAATGCGCCTCTCGAACGTCACCCCCGTGCCACCCTCTCCAGCGCTCGCGCACCCTCAGTGCCTCTCCCTCTTCCAAGAGCAGCGCTTGGGCGTTGTGATTATTTCTCTGAATCACCCAGAGAGGATGCTCTGGCCTGCGTTTCAGATGCAAAATGTGCCTTGGAATTCAATAGTTGCTATAGTGCCGTAATTACGCTTTTTATGGAGTACTTAGTCACAATGGCTAGAGCGCTTGTTATTAGGCTTGGACTCCTGCTGCTGCTTTATTTTAAAGACCTTTCTGTTAAACACCTCTCTGCATTAAAAATAGTTTGTTTCAGCATTTGTGTCCCTCCAAAGATAGCCCCAGTTGGTGGCTGTGCTGGAGCACAGCTCCCCCGTAGCAGGAAGGACAGGGTTTGCAGCCCGCTTTCTGCACCATGGGATTGCGCTGCTCTGGCCCCGGGTGCTCCAAAGTGTGCATCAAAGTCAGCTGAAATAACACCAGCAAAATATTTCCAGGATGTGGGAGCTGCTGAGCGCCGATCCTGGCAATGTTGCTGTCTGTGATTTGGGGAGGAGGACTCGCACTGCCTGCTCGGGGCATCCGCACCTTCCCTTCGGCAGCGTGGAGAAGGTGGACTCCTTGGGTGCTCCTCTTGAAGATGACTCAGCCTACGGCAATGGGACACGGCTTGGGCGAGGATGAATCCCTCTCCCGAGGTGCTGCTCTCTTGATGCCCGCTCTAGAAGCTCAGCCATAGTGCATGGGACTGGGATAGGTAAGATGAGCGCCGTGCTCCACATCGCTCCTCCGATCAGCAGGGATGCTCTCTGCCCTGCACCATAGGATCAGCCTTTCCCCCCATTAACCTCTCTTTGTGCCCGGGTTTCCCCATCTGGAGAATGGAGCTAACTACTTAATTGCCTACTTTCTAAGGAGTCAGGCAGGATAATTAGCTAATGTTTGGGTAATGCGTCATAGGGCAGGAGCGCTAAGCAGTATTGCTGTCAGCAGCACAGTGGGAAGCGAAGGACTCAATCTTGTTTTTCAATCGGGAATGTCACGGTCTCCCCTAAGTTCATTGTTCCCACTGACTGCTGAGGGCAGGGGACTTGGGCGAAGAGTTTACAGGAGGAGGATGCCAAGGAGAGCAGAGAGCTGTTTGCGATCCAGGAGAAGAGCTGTGAGAATAACTCGGTGGACTTTGGAAAGAGAAACCTGAGAATGATGACAAAGGCAGGAAACATGCCTGGGGCAGCACAGAAAGGGCTCGTGTCCGTACTGTAGCGTAATTATTGGATAGCAACATCCTCCGAGTCACAAAAGTGCATCAGGGAAAGTTTTCTTGCATTGCATTCATGGCATGCATGCAGCACAGTGGGAAGCATGATACAGAAACCCGTCTAACTCTCCCTGGGGACTGAAGTAGACTCGACCTAAAACAGATTTTGCATCTTTAATTTTTCTTATTCTGCAAATTTTGTTACGGATGAACTTTAATCCCTTCTCATGTCCATTGATCACAATTGAAGAGATTTCTATCGTGCCTTCTTGGAGTTAAACATCTGAGAGACGCTTGGGTTAATTTAGAGTGAGTGCCCAGGAGTGGTGCAGTTAGGGAAAGAATCCTGGGCTGAAGCTCCCGAGGCTTTCAAATGACCAGCAGCCCCTTCAGCGCCGGCCTGTTTTTGCCATAGCTGGAACAACGCTTTCCGTGACTCACTACTAATTATGCTCTGGTTTCACAAACAGATGCTTTTAACCTCTTCTCGTTGTATCCGAAAATCACTAAACCCTCAGCTCTGTCCCCGTGCGATCCTGGAAACGCCGCTGTGATCTGCTGTCCCACCTCGGCGAGCCCGGCTCCCCGGCTTTCCGGCCACGCCAGGGATGCACATTTCTCCTTCTGCCTCTTTTCCAAATGAGCTGACGTTTCTCACGCTCTCTATTTATTTTCTCGTCCTGGAGACAGTCTCATGCTTTGATCCGTGCAAAAGATGACTTTTCCAGTGAGGTTGCTGGGCTCTCCCTGTTTCCTGTCAAGCGGCCGGCCACAGGCCACATGGAGAAGATGCCAGCTCCCTTCTCTCCTTCCCAGCAGTGGTAAACCAGCCGCAGACCATCTCAGCAGCTTCTGCCGGCTGCTCTGTGCCCTGCACGGGTGACTCCACAGCCAGGAGCAGGGAGGGGACAGGCACGGATAGCCCGGAATCGATCCTCTCCACCACTCGCATTCACCCTTCCATGCGAGCTGCCCATAAGGAGGAGTGATGTCTGACCTCCGGAAAAGCAGAGCATCCTTTCCTTTGCCAGGCCTGACGATACGAAAATTGGCAGACGTGCTGCCACAGTGAGTCGCCTGCCTTGAAACAGCCGCGTGCCAAACCCGCCGCCCCATCGCAGCGCTCCCCGGGGAGGGGTTGTGCCCAGTCTCTGCCTCTGAAGTCTCTGAAAGCCTGCTTTCTCCTGGAGAACCGCTTCCTGTTGTGTCTGTTCCTGTATTTGTGCTAAGGAGGTGGAAATACTGGCAGCGGTTCTGGGAAGGGCAGGGCTTGGGGAAGGATGTACCTATTTATCAAGATCATCCTCCAAACCGTGGCGGGATGCTCCTTCTAAGACCCTCAGGCTCAAGTGGAAAATAAGCGGGACTCGCTGCTCCCATGAAGTGGGATGAATTTTTCGAACCGACAGATAATGTTATACAAAGGAATAAGCATCATCTCTAGGGCAGGACCTTCAGGGGGGCTCGAGTTGCATTTTTTTTTTCTCCAGAGGTTGCTCCAGCAGCAAATCCACCCAAACAGCCCCATCTGTCCTGTCCAGAGCCCGACCCTAAGGGGTGCCCCGAGAGGCTGGGGGGCAGTGGCTGTTTGCAGAGGGGTGACACATGGGATGGGGCCATCACAGCTGCTCCCGTGCCTTTCCCGCTGTATCTGCATGTGTAGGAGCAAAGGGAGGTGCTGCTGGAGCTGGGGAGCTGCCAGGTTTGGGGGTACGGTGTAGGGAGGGCTGAGATGGGGCATGGCTGCTGATACTCTTGGAGCAAAGTGGCCATGGGGGTCCAGGAGCAAGATCCAGCTGCTTGCGTCGCGAGTGGCTGTTTTTTTTCTATAGATCCAGGGGTTTTCAGCCCGTTACAGGGAAGCGTTTCTGTTCTCCGGGGACAGAGGAGAGCCGCATATCCAGCAGGAGGCTTCACTTCTCACCACACCCAGCTTCTCCTGCTCCATAGGAAGCTGTTTCCCAGGAGCCGCAGATGGGCATGGACTGGTGCCTGAGCCCGTTCAGATGCTGCTCGTCCCTGTGGTTACGAGCTTTTGCAATCTGCTTCCCGGGAAGAGGAGGGAGACAGAGGCCCTGTGACTGCTGAAGGCTTGGGACGGACTCATGGTTATGGGCAGTCCTCAGTGTGGGCTTGGCAGCCAGAGCTCGGAGGTTTGTGGGCTGCCTGAGTGCCATCCTTGCTGCTTTCCCAACCTGCATGGGCTGACTGGGGGGCTCAGGGACCTCCCCACATAGCTGAGGATGAGGAGAAGAGAGACGGGAGGATGACCCGCCTCACCACGTCCTTCAAGGTGGGCACCTGAAAAATGCCCAGTCCAGAGAGTGTCCACCCAGCACGTGCTGGAGAAAGGCAGGTTCCTCTTCATCCAGCATGGGTTTCCCCCTGTTGGTTTAGACCAGGAGACAAGGTGACATCCAGGCAGGGAGTCTCGTTGCCCCAGAGTCGTGCTGCATTGCCACAAGCCAAGCAGATCCCCAGTTTCTCCCAGTCCTGGGTGCAAGAGGATGCACAGCAGGGAAAGCAGCTTGCCCTTCTCCGGTCTGAACACCTACCAAGGCCCTTGCTTCCTGCACAGGTCATCGCACGCTACCTGCTGATGTGCTCATGCCCATCCAGATGTACACGTGAGGCATTCAAAGTCCTCAGTTGCTGCAGGGAGAGAAGGCATTTGTTTTGCATAAGCCTCAGGGTGAGAGCCTTTACGTGGACACTTTGCTCCTGGGGTTTGTCTCGCTGGGATCTACAGCTGCCCGTGCCCTTAAGGTGAGGCTCTGAACCCATGGTAGCCCTCCAGCTCACCCTCTTATCTTCCCCAAGATCCTTATTTGCCATGAATCTGGTCATCTTTGACAAGAGATCTGGTTCCATGAGAAACGAAGGAGCCTGAGAGCATGCCATAGCCTAACCAAGTCCTCCCCTACACACGACCCAATGCAGCGGCTTTGCTCATGGTTCCCAGCTCCCCGCTTTCCCTGGATGCTTGGGAAGCACTTACCAGCAGCCAACGTGGCTCCCTCCAGGAACACGCAGCTCTGAAGATAAAAATAACTGGAAATGGAAATGGAAAAGGGCAGAGCAAGCGAAGAAGAAAGCATGAATCAAGCCAGGTTTGCACTGGAAAAGGAAAGGTGATGGGAAGAGCAATAGCAAAACGCCGAGTCAGGGGATTGGTGCTACAGAGCAGTTTCAGGGAGGTGAAGTGTTTGCCACGATGCCAACCCAAGAAGTACCGGAGAGACAAGACTATCTCTGGAGGACAGGAGCTAGGAGATGGATCCCTCCCCTGCCTGACATCACCTGGGCGAGGCCGGAGGGGGTGGCCACAAAAAGCACATCCCTGGGGGTGTGCTGAGCTCCAGGTAAGGCTTTCCCCACCAAGCTCCTCCACCCCAAGGACCTGCCCCAGCTCCCCATGGAGCTCCTCCACTGCTGACCCCACAACCACGAGGAGGCGTTCCTCCTCCTAAGCCAGATGGGTTGCCAATGTCCAACCAAAACAGAAAGCGGCTGGGTAATGTCAAGGAGCCGACGGAGATCACGTCCACAGGCGGACTGATGGTGCCAAACCTGCTGACGGGGACTGCCGGGGTGTCTCATGTCAACAGTGATTCAAGCCACCCACTGCTCCTGCCCGCTTAGACCTTGGCTTCCCGTGCTGCCAGCAGGAAGCAGTCACGTCTCCCTGTGTGGGCATCCAGAGTACACGACAATGCAAAACCAGCTAGCGATGAGAGAAAAAAAAAAAAAGGTAATTCCAAGAAAATGCTTGGATGTATTAGGCAAGGACAGCATGTCTTCCAGATTGCTGAGAGAGGAAAAGAAGCAACAGTGGTGACCTTTTCTAAGTGGTGGAAAATCGGGGAGATAGCTGGGAACTTGGGAAAGAGGTCAGGAAATGGAAAGAAGAGCGATCTTGGAAATTTTTACCTGGCAACTCTGACTTCGGTCCCAAATACAGCAAGGGGAAAGGCAGGATGTGGCACAAATCTCTGAGTGTCTAATGGATGAGGGAATAATGAATGTTAAGCCATGGGTCTATAAAGAACATGTAGATGGAGATATATTTTTATCAGTCTACAAAATGAGTGGTTGTGAGAATACAGTAAAGGCAGTATATTTGTGAAGAATTTCATGCAGTGTCTCAACAAAGCCCTGTTTCTTTTTAATTAGTTTGTCTTGGCTTGGATCTAATCATCACACAGGCTGAACACTGCAATTTGAAGGTCCTCTCAGATGACCACGTGGTATCTTGATTCCTCCCAGATAAAGTTGAAGCGTTTCTGTTAATGACCCCATCCCTCCGTTGAAGCCGTCTCTCTGCAGACACGAAACCGCTGCATTCATCTGCCTCCGCCAACCTCAGCGCAGATAAGCCTCGGCAAAACACCGCATCCTCCAGGATGGAGGCGGGGAAGTGAGAAAGCCAGCAAATGAGTCATCGAGCCTTACAGGCAAGATCTGCTCGGGATCTGCACCGTGCAGGAAGAGAAGAGCCCTGCAAGGGGCTTGCAGGGAGCTGATGCTGGTCCTGCAGGGCCTCTGGACCCTGCCCAAGGACCATCCTGTGTCATTGCCCATCGTCAAGACCTAATGAAAGTCCACAACAAACCCTGGTGCATCCTTGTCTCCCTCTTTTGTCCTGCAGGTCCAGGAGCCACCTCTGCTGGCTTTCCACCAGTGGAGGAGTCCCTTCTTCTGAGAGGAGTCAGCAGAGGTTGGTGGCCGAAACCCTAAGGGGTATAAATGTAGGCCACGATGCAAGAGAAGCTGGCTGGCCAACTGTGCATGGCAAGAGTGCCTCCTCATTAAGGAACCGAAGCGCAATCCATCGAGGCCATCTCTTGCAACATGCTGAAGACCTGATTATGGTCATTTTCCTCCCTGCTTCCACTGCATGCCTGAGAAAGGGACGCAGTAATTAAAGTTTGAATCTCATTAAAACTCAGAAAGTGCTCGGCTTTCTGAGAATCCAATTATCACAAATGCTATGTAACGCCAGTCAGGGCACAGCTTGTTTTTGGTGTTTGGAATTATTTTTGTTAAACGTACAAACACGGTGTGAAATCAAATTTTCCGGAGGATGTTGAAAATCCAAAGAGGGCACAGTTACAAAAACAATCCAAGGGCAGGAGAAAACACCTTGGAGAGGGAGGGAGAGGCTGCAAGAGGAGGGATAGAGGTGCCCAGGCCTCAGGGATGATGCGCATCCAGCCCAGAGGCCTGCAGGGGTGGCGTGGCTGGGTCTGGCCCAGCACCCCATCAAGGAGGCAAGTCCCAGCTCCTGGCTGGTGACGTGAGGCACAAAGCCAGGCAAGCAGTGGCCTCCTGTGGCTCAACGACGTCCCAACCTGTGCTGGCTTGGGTTCGGCAGGTGGAAAGTCCTTGAGTTAATGGGCAGGGAGGACCTGTGTGTATCCATGGGGCGGGAAATGGCGTGAAGACAGCAGTGAGAGATGGAGCTGCTCTTCCACTCAGTCTTCAATCATAGATTCACAAAATCATAGAATATCCTGAGTCAGAAGGGACCCACAAGGATCATTGGGTCCAACTCCAGGCTCCACACAGGACCACCCAAAAATCAGACCCTATGTCTNCCACGCCGTTCCCTCGGGTCCTGTCGCTGTCACCAGAGAGCAGAGCTCAGCGCCTGCCCCTCCGCTCCCCTCGTGAGGAAGCTGCAGGCCGCCATGAGGCCTCCCCTCAGCCTCCTCTTCAATGCAGGAAGCCCTACAAAAACACCTGGCTGGAAGCAGAAGCCTGCCACGTTCAGACGAAATTGCTCTTCCTAACCAGCGGTTGACCGTGGAGAGGGAAGAGTTGCGTTCCCCATCCCTTGCTATTTCCACATCCAGGCTGGAAGCCTTCCTGAGCAGCACCTACAAAAGGGAGCCCATCCAGAGCATCCTCCCTTCTACCATTGCCCCCCAGCTTGGCCCCAGGCTCTGACCTCCGGGTTTCGGGACCCAGCTCCGGGCAGGGAACATCACCCATCACCGGGGCCAGCGGTGGCACTTGGGATGCCCGGCTTTGCTGCATGCTCGGCTGCTGGCTCGCTGGGGGCCGAGGCCCTTGCCTGCTCGGTGCCTCACTTTTCTCAGCTGTAAAGGCATATTAAAACAATAACCTAATTTGCCGGGGTGCTGACAGCCTCCAGCAGCGATGGTGAGGAGCTCTGCCAACCTGGGGTAAAAGGTGCTAGTTAAGTGCAAAATACTATTATGCTTTTTGTGGCACAGTGTGTCTGCCATACATTGCACTTATGTAACATTACTTAGCACTTAGTCGGCACTTCACATCTTTAACTAATTACACAGAATCGAGCCATTTACCAGCATGAACAGAAAAACATCCAATAAAGGCTGATCTTGAAGTGTTGGACTGATTTCCAGACTCCTCCATGAGTGAGAATTGCAGAAGATGCAAAATAAGGTTTTGAAGAAGAAAGGCCAAACAAACAAACAGATGCACTGAAAGAGAGAACAAATCAAACCGGCTGACAGCAGAGGACTTGCAGAGGAAAATAGCCCGCTGCATTTTCTCATGGAAACAGCCAGCCAGAGCTCAGCCTGCAGCATCTCCAAAGCACATTTAAAATTCACCTCCTCCTCCTTTTTGCAATTAAACACATATTCTTATGCACCTTGACTTTTAAAATAAATAATGACAATTTTTAGCGCTAGCAATTAAAAGCGATGCTGTTTACATTTTAATTAGCTCTTTCAGTGTGACTAGCTCAGCTTCTTTCAATCAGAAATGGATGTATTTAGAAACAAGACAGCTTTAAATGCTCTCCGTTTTTCTGTAAACAGTAGCCCTGCTCTGCTTGCAGGTTCTCAGGGTAGAGGGAGCGGAGAGGCAATCTGCTGGATGGAAAACTCTGCACAGCTTTTCTTCCCGGTGGTGATTCTCTGTAGGAGTGCAGAAAAGGAAGTTTATTTTGGAAGTGAGAAAAATAAAGCGAGGTTTTGTTCCAGGAGAACACAAAGATAAGTAGCATCTGTGCAGCTGGAAGCGCTGTACGTGGCTGGGAAGACCATATTTACAGCTGCAAAATGCCAGGTACATTTTCACCTCCTGGTAAAGCTTTGGAAGGCATCAAAGTGCTACCAAGCCAGTCCCCAGGATAAGTTTTCCACCCACCTTTGGCTTGCGCTTGCAAAATCTCCAATCATATTCCTGCTCATTGCCATCCGTGGGCCTTGATTCAGCGTAGTGAGTCGATGAAAACCCTACCAGTGATTGCAGTACAAATAATAGCGTTGTCACAGCCTCGAGAATACAGGTGACGTACATCGGGCCCCTCTATACATCAAACCTGCTTGGTCTGAACCTGCTTCAACGATTCGCTGTCTGTTGTACCCGGCACATCTGCATCTCGGATGCAAACCTCTTGGAGGAGAGACAGATGTCAAAACACCACTCGGAAAGCTTTTGCTGTGAAATAATTCTTCCCAAATAAACAGCAACTGCGAACGTGTTGCTAAATGGTGCGAAGGAGGAGCAGGTTCAGAAAGCCAGGGTTAGCAGGCACGCGGCGCGGTTTTAGCAGCGTTCTCCTGCCTGCACCCTCACGCTGCTCAGGGAAGAGGTGGCATTATTTGTGACTTACAAATGAACTTGGTGGCTTGCCCACGGCAGGAGGGGAAAGTCTTCGGGGATAGGATGAGAGCGCAATGCTTTTCTGGGGAAAGTTCTCCCTGAGTATCTTTATTTTCTGTTTCCCAGCTATTGGCAGGATGGTGGGGGAGAGAGTCTGGAGGAGTCATAATTCTATAGCATGGAAAAATTCCTTTACCTTGTCTCTGCCTCAGTTTCCCTCTCTATAAACGACTGCAAACAGAGCTCCCCGGCATGGGCTAAATGTAGGAAAAACGCCTGCTAAGGACCAGCTGTTGTTATGGAGAGAGAAGGCAAATGGCTGTGATTTGAAAGATAATAGCCCATCCCTGCCAGGGCTGAGTTAGGAGAACTGATGGGGTGTCTGGGGCTTGTCTGGGGTATTTCCATGGGAGAGGAGTCCCTCGTTCAGAAGAATAAGGCTGCAGAGCTCCCGTCTTGGGGCATGGCTGGTGGTTCCCCCCCCCTCCTTCCAGAGCTGCAGCCAGGGGTGCGGTGAGCTCGTCCTTGCCAGCCCCAGCATCCTACAAGCCCGTGACCTTCCCTCGCCGCTTAGTCTCCTTTAGCTCCATCCTAAGCAGATAAAGCAGTAAGACCTTCAAGGGCTTTGCGTTAGCTTGCTCACGTCCCGCACCAGGACCTGCCGGGCGCTCGCTGTCAGAATCACACCCAATTTCTGAGTTATTTTCAGAGAAATCCATTCGCTGGGAAAGCGAAAAGACCTGAAAGGTAAAATAGACAGGAAAGCACCGTCGGGAAGTGTGCAGGTTGGCGTCACCGTTCCTGTTTGCCCTGCACGGCGATAACAGTCACAGCCGTGTGATTTCAGCGATTACTTCCCATCGCAGGGCTGCAGCCTGATCCTAAATCATCGTGGGTTCTGCAGTTAATCCAGATGGTGAGTATGAGGGCAAAACGGGATATTTTTTTCTGGTGTTTGTGCTTTCTGTGGGCTGCATGTATAAAACAGGCCCCCCCAAATGCATCTGCACTTGAGCCGCTCCTTTTCCCCTCCCACAGCTGCACATCTGGATGGCAAGTGCAGAAACACCGATGCAAAAAGCGTGTCCCCAAAACAAGGCCGACACGGGGGACAGCTGGCCCACAGCCAGGTTGCTCCCTGTTATTTTGGGGACAGCCCTCACCAGCAGCTCACGCTGGGGCAGCTGGGGGTGACGAAGCCATCGGACAGGACTGATTCCCGTGGGTGATGGAGCACAGCCAGCACGGATGAAGATGAAGCTGTCGCACATGCATTGAGTGAGCTTGAGGTGCCCGTTCTTTGGTGCCAGAGGATGGCGTGATGCTCCAAAAAGGAGCCCATCGTTGGGCGTGGTGGAGGCTAATCAGCACTGGGTGGCTCAGCCTGTAAGGCTGAAGGACCACCCCAGCCTCCCTAAAACTACTGGCTCATGCTGGCTTGCTGTTTCAACACTGTGCTGATCTTTTTTATTTTTCCAGCCAATCCTCCACCCCCTCTCTGCTTCTCTCCAGCTCAGAGCCCCATCCCAGTGCAAGAGTCTGCAGTATGCACCCATGTGATGAGTTACACTTTGGAAGACCTTTGTAAACCTGCTTCTTGAAGATGGGGAACGGGTACGAAACCTTGGATGTGCAGCAGGACCATGGAGAGGATTGCTAAGGGCTAGAAAGCAAAACAGGGAGTGGGGTTTTTAAATCTCTGCTTGAAGGGACAGCAAGAAGAGCATGGAAAAGCCAGTAGTAAGGGAGAAGGCTGGAAAATCCCAAGCAAGGCTCTACCCATGGCTGAAGGCCAGTAGAGTGTCCAACATAAAAGCTGGCCAAGGCTGAGTCTCAAGAGGCCCCTCAGGGATGGGGAGCCATGGACAGATGTGCACTCCTGGATCCAGCTGTGCCACTGGACGTGCTCCCCCCTCCAGCCGCTCTTCCCCACCCACCAGCTGCTCCAGCACGAAGCAGCATCGCTTGGAGCGAACGCGGCGGATTTGGGGTCAGATGATGCTCGCCATTGACAGAGAGGTGCAGAGCATTGAGGACAGCAACGAGTAGCTGGGGCACGGTGACATTTCCAGCTGGCACGGCCCTCTGCGTGGTGCACATCTGCCTGTGGCTGGAGAATAACCAAGGGAGCCAAGAGGGAGCAGTTTGGGATGGTGGGAGGAGGTCAGTGAGCCATGCAGAACTGGTTGTATTTCATGGAAGAACGTAAGAAGGGCTTTTGCACCCAAAAGTGTAGCAGGGGAGCGAGTGAGGAGGGAAATGGAACTACTGGCAAGCCGAAAGGGCCAATGCTCAGAGCCCTCCCTAAAATCCCATCCTCCGAGTTCCCAAACACAGGTTCTTGGGAAATTGTAGATGTAAGAAATCAGTCTGTGTAGGTCGCAGACATCCTGTGGTATTCATCCTCAGCTGTTAATGGCAGGATTAGCTAATTAATATTTTGATTGTTGTGTGACTGTTTCATAAAATCTTTGGACAACGTGATCCTGAGAGGCAGAGGAAAGGAAATGTGGTGGTGATTTAAAACAGAAAAGGACAGAATATAATTTTGGCAATCACCAGCTTATAAAAATAATACAACAAATGTTTAAGAAAAAATCACGATGAAGTATTTAGAGCTTGGTTCTGTCCACACAATAGTGTCAACAGGGAGAAACTTTGCAGAAGCCAGATGCTGAGTAAAATTACCATGAGACAGGAGTCAGACTCAAGGGATGATGGGCACAGAAAACGGCCAGGTTTTCTTCTCTTCCAGCTCTTTTTGGTGCGAAGAGGAATGCTGTTAGAGAACGACAGAGCCAGAGGATGAAGGGAGCACAGCCTTTATGAACATGTGTTTTTATTTTGACTAATGTATTTTGCTTTGTCTTAGGAAATAAAAAATTAGAAAAAAATGCATTGGTCTGAACTATGGTTTGTGCAAACTGAAAACACATTGAAATGCAGTAACTGATCCTAAACAAGGGTGTGCTACATTGAACAAGGCGCGTCTGTCGGGGTAGAGCAAGAGTCAGGATTCAGGATCAAGTTTCATTAACATCTTTGCTGATGATCTGGGAGGACGACAAGGCCAGTATAGAATGAGATTCACAGAGGATAGAAAATCAGTAGCAGATTAGTAAGTTATAAGGAGGTTTCTGAGGTTTAGATCTACCTCTGTTCCAAACACCTGGAAATTTCCATCCAATATAAAGCGGCACTTCATGCACCAAAGGAGCTCATCTCTCTGAGTGACATTTTCATTACTCACCGCCTAGCCTACTCGGTCTCTTTGTAACCCTCTGAATATACTTCTGGCCGTCTTTTGCGGGTCCTTCCACAAGCCCAGCCCTCTTCATCGTTATCTCGTGGGATATTCAGAGACAGGTTTCTGGAGCAAACGCGCGCATCCCAGTGCACACAGCCATCTTCTCCAGGTTTCCGACCTGCCCGCTTTCCCCGCATGCAAAGAAAGTCTCTTGAAAGGCTGGTGATGGGCAGCCCAGAAGGCCCCTGGAGAACAGCGTTGTGCATTCAAACACGTGTCCCATCTCCACGAGGCCTTCAGTGCTCTGACCTGCTAACACGCATTCAACTGGTTTCATGAGAAACCTCCCAGGTCTGGGCTTGCCTACGCACCCCTCTGGGACTCAAAGTGCTCCCTGACCTCCTTCTCCTTACGCTGCTTGGGCCATTCACGGCTGTTACTCAAGACCTTCCCATCCATGAGGTCTTGAGTAAGAGCCGTGAATTGTCTGAGCAGCGTAAGCCATGTCCCTGGAGCGCTGACCTGAGCTTTCTTGGCCATCAGGAGAAAGGGAGCAGCGGAGGACAAGGACCTGGGAACATCTGTGTCTTCTCTGAGCATGCTAGAAGGACACGGGTTGTTCTGGGGGCTGATTTCATGACTTTTCATCATTCCTCATGGGTACAGCTCAATGGTGCAAGGAAATCGGGCTGGTAATGGGAACAGTGTTACCCTGAGTGGAGAGAGTAGCCACAATGGGACCTTCATGACCTTCATCTGTCAACCATCTCAGGATCTGCTGGGGATGGAGCATGGAGGGAGAGAAGGAAGACCTGGAGATGGCAGGATGCCTATGATCCAGGGGTGTTGGAAACCATAGGACACTCCATCATCACTCACTGGAAGTCCTTCCCAGAGGGTCTGGAGTACCCCTGAGATGTCCTCCTTTGCAGGGGCACAAAAGACAGTGTTGCCAGGTGAGTTTAGCTCACAGATGAGGCCACCTAATGGAGTTGTCACCCATGAGTGTCTCAAGGTGACAGATATATGTGTGAGCTTCCCCAGCTCTGTCCTAGACAGTGAAGACCTTTGTGTAGACTCCATGGGCACATCCAACTATAGACAACAAACCCAAGGGCTTTTAATGTGCAGACTCAGGTTCTCGTACATCTGCCCAGGTTGGGTGACCACCAGGTGGGTGCAGCAGGGGCACCCTGGGGACACCCATGGGGGTACAGGGCTGTCCGGTGGAGCAGGAAGAAACCTGGAGAAAGCAGAAAGGATGCCTAAGGATGGATGCAGCAACCGATGCGGGAACAGGGGGCAAAATTACCGGGGACGTGGTCTGGGTGGGTCAACCACGGAGGATGTACACTGCGAGGGGCAGGAGCAGGCTGAAGCTTTCTGGAGAGACAATGTTTACCCAGTTTGGTTTGTGGCTGCTTGAAGCCTGCTGGAGAATTTGCTCCCAAACAACCAAACAAACAGAGGAAAAAGAAATGCATGTGAATGGATCCAAATGTCTCCTTATGGCGTTGGTTCTTTTGTTTTGTTTTTTGTTTTTTCTTAATGAAACATGTTGATTTTGCGTTGCAGCACGTCAGGGCTAATTTTAGGAATGTGCGATTATTTTCTTTAAAAATCCAGGGGGTTGCAAAAGCCCCGGGGAGGATAACGCTGTGTCGTTCAGCCCCAGAGGCTGGAGCATCGCTTCCCTGCCAGAGAAGCGGTGATTCCCAGGGTGGAAGGGCAGGCTGTCTGCAAGGCCTCGCGACTGAGCTGTGATCCCCAAACAGGGCAGGAGACCAAAGAAAACTGCTGTCTCCCAGCCCAGAAAGCAGGGAAAGCCCAGGGAAAGCAGCTCCGGGGCTGCCAGGAGCCACAGGAGCTGGTGTCAGGTGCTTCCTCATCCCTGCTGGCCCCAAAGGGACCTGCTGGGGTTGGGGGGACAGCAGGAGCCACAGCTAAGCCTGTCCCCTCCCTTTAAGCCTCTCCTCCAGGCCACGTTGGAATTGGCCACGTCCTCCTCCTTCTCTGACTCAGCCGTTATATCCAGGGAATTTATGGCCTTTCCTTCCTGCCAGCCCCAGAACATAACCCTGTCATCTGACCGGGGTTTGGGAACCTACCAGGAACGGGAGCCTCGCAAGCGGGCTGGGATGGGGACCTGCACCACCGTGGCCAGCAGCACCGCGGGGACCCCAGGCAGGACCCTCACTCACAGCGTCACCGTCCCCAGCGGGACCCTCGCCCCTTGGCACCACCATCCCCAGTGGGATGGAGCCCATGGGGCTAACCCAAATCACGTCCCCGCCACCGATCCAGCCGGGCAGGTGCTCATCGGGCACAGCAGCGCGATCTGGCTTTTATTTTTTTATTTCCCTTTTCATGTTAAGGGCATCCATGGAACCAGGGGGAGGGATGGAGCAGGGGTCTGAGGCCACCAAAAAACCCCATGTATACATGAGCCATGTGCTTCAGCTCTGCCGGTACCTCCTGAATTTGCTTATTTGCCCAGCAGGGAGGACAGCAGGAGATGCCCAGGTAGCGAGATGCCTTCACACCATGCATCTCATAGTGCCAGGGCTCCATCAGGCTGAGCAGAGCAGCGAGACTCGGTCTCTGCACGGATGCCTTGCTGCTCCCAGACTTAGTCACCTACACAGCTTCCCTAAAGCTAATTTAGGCATCCTGGCTTGCCCCCTGGAGGCAGCCCCACGCACCGGTGATGGAGGTGAGAAAAATGATGCTAGCAGTAAGAAGGGCGAGGGTAAGTTGATGGAGAAGTTTAAGCACGTCTGAAGGGTCGCAGGGAGAAATCTGCACTTTTGGGATGCTGAAGCAGCTTTTTTGGGTAGATTGGACCATCTGGACTGGAGAGAGGAAGAGGCAGAGCCTAAATTCAGTATCTAAGCTAAGGCCCACTTGGTCCTCCTGCACTCATCCATCTCAGGAGCGTTTCTCCCACTAGGCACTGCTTGGCTACCGCCGGGATCGTGCTCTCTGCACGGCAGATGGGAGACGCTTCAGTTCCTCATCATTTCGTCCGTCAGGCTGAGCCTCTGGGGCTGCCGAGGAAACCGCGACCTCTGGGCCAGGAATTGTGTGCTGCATCCTCCTGGCATGGGCGCAGGGAGGTGCCTTTTCCTTCCTGGCTTTCCTTTTCCCCCCGTCATTGCCTCTGCAAGCTCAGAGGACTTCTCCGAAATGGAACCTCCGCTTCCCGTGGTGCTCCTGGAGCGCGGCTGCCTACGGAAGGTGGGCAGGTGATGGGTGCATGCCCATGTCTCCGTCCCCTCCATCCAGCCTTCCAGCAGCCCCTCCTTGCAAGGAGACCTTTCCCTGATGCCTCCCGCACCAGCTGGAGGCCCCAAGCCCCATCCTGCATGTCCTGGTGCTGAGGCTGCTATGTATCAGCCCCAGGGTCCCCAAATCCCCCACCAGACCCAAGCTGGGGAGCTGATCCGGCACAAAGTGACCTCGCAAAGAAAAACCCTCCCCAGCCATGGTGGGCTTCCCCAGGGCAGCACGGCCAACAGAGAAACGCTCCTGGAGCCACGGAGAGCGGGGCTGCCTGGTGATGTGGGCGCTGGGCACATCCTTTGGTAGCCCGAGGCTCGCACGTGGCTCCTGGCTGGGTTTTGCAGGCGTGGAATTGGACAAGTGCTGAGGAATAGCACGGAATCACACGAGCGCCCATCTCCAGCCCGTGGAGTGCTCTGGGGAGCCAGGCTATGAGGGGTGCAAAGTGCCCTCCGTCCCATGGCCGAGCACTAATTTCCCTTTGGTGAACGGCTGGCAGCAGATAGCATGTAATTAGTTCCGAGCCCAGTGTGCACTTATCGTGTCTGCATGTTCAGTGCGTTCAGTGGTGAGTTCATGAATCAAAAGCTCTCGAGAAGTCTTCTGCCCCACGACGCAGCAAACGTCTTTGTGGACAAGCAATCCCCACGTGGCCCCATAGCAGTGATGAATAACCTCCCTCTTCCTGTTTCTTTGGGTTTTTTTAGGGTAAGTGTGAATTCACGTGCCTGTTGGACTTCCACGAAACGTGTTGGTTGGCACAGCTTCCAATCCCCAGCAGCCACGAGGCAGAGAACCCAAACCAGAGCAGGGAAGCGGCGTGTGGAATGTGGGAGTCAAAAAAAACAAAACAAAACAAAAAGACAATGAATAAATAAATAAAACGGGTTGCTGGAAACCTGGCAAAAACCCCACAGGACAAATTGGTAAAGACAATCAGTAAATTGCCACTCGGGACAAAGACACGGAGGCAGTGGCTAATCGCCATCCCGCTGCAGCTGCCTTAGTCATGCTGTATCGATTCCCCCGGCGGGGGCCGTGAATCATCAGCTCCTCGAGGGGAAGGGCTCGCACAGGCACAAATTACCGGCGCGCACGTAAGCAGGCACAGGGACGATGAGATGCCGAAGGAGATGCTCTTGGCACATGCCCGGCAATTTGGGAAGGTGATTAGCGCCGCCAAATTACAAGACCAGAAAAAACGATCGGTGGCGATGGCTAAAAATGAGCCGGCTGAAAGGCAGCGGGCACAGGGAGGAGGAGGATGGTCTTGCCCAGGATATAAAGTCATCTCCCATCCACCCCACGAGGGAGCAGCGCAGAAGGGCTTCTTCTTCCGAATGAGCATCCTCTGCTCACATTTCTTCACCCACGCCAAAGCACATCAGGAGCAGTAGCTTGAGGTCCTCTGCATCGCCCCATTAAAACCCTTTACACGCGCCTTGATGCTTGACCCGTTCCCTCTCCCGCTCCCCCCAGCATTGCCCATTGAGACAGAGGAGCCCAAAATCCCAGGTGGCATCCCCTGTGGCTACTTTAAAATCCCAGGTGGCTACTTTCCCTGGGAGGTCTGTGCATGGAGAAGAAGCAGGAAGGGAAGCTAATGGAGGGTTTAGGTCCTCTGCAGAGGATAGCGAGGTGGATGCAGCTCGGGGCAGCCCTTGCTTGGCTCTGGCGCAGAATGGCTCCGCGTCCCCATCACTCTGCAAGCACAACCTGCGGCGGTCACAGAGCTGGAGGGGGGCAGAGCACTGCCGAACGCCGGCCAAAAAGCCGGGGCTTGCTAAACACGCCGGGTGCCTGCTGGGAATTAACCTGCGCTGCACGGGAAGGCGTGCACGGGCTGAAAATAACCCCCGCTCCCCCCTGATTTTATTAGCATCCCTTATCCGGGGAGGGGGGGGGAGATGCCGCTGCAAAAGCAACGCAGCGATCCAGAGCAGAGCGAAGGAGAAGCCGGCGCTTCCGCTGCCAGGGAACGAGCTTGAAATGGATCCAGCGGATAAAGAGATATTCAAAGTTCAGCTAATGAGCGAGATGACTCACTGCCTCGGCCAGACAAAGGTTAGGCTGGAAAATAGAAACGCTCGCTGCAAGGGGCCGGTGGGGATGCGAAGGGCTGAGGCCGAGGCATTGCCGAGCGCTGTCAGTGGCGGAGAGGCTTGAATGTGACCCCGGATTTGGGCTGGATTTGCCCCAGGCTTTGCATCGGGGTTGCACGGCGGGATTGAGTGGCCTTAACCACGTAGCTCGGTGGTTGTCCCCATGCTGGCAGGCGTTGGGGCATACGGCAGCTGTACCCGCAGCCCTTCTGCAGCCCTAGCAGCCCTTGTCCTGCATAAAACCTTCATCCAGCATCCCAAAAGCAAATGCTGCTTGAAAATGAAGTGAAACAGCCCTGCCTTCATCCCCTTCTCCGGGCACTTGTGCCACCAGCCAGCACTGCTGGGAAGGGACCAGCTTCGGAGGGTGGTCAGCCCCCCAAAATGTGCTCGTTAGTCACTGGGAAACATCAGCCTGCTTCAAACAGGCGCATCGCCACCGCTGTGCCCGAGGAAGAGAAATATTGAGGTAAACACAAATGCTGCTCCAAAGCATCCTGAAAATGAGGGCTGGGAAGCCAGCAACTCTCTGCTCACCTTGGGGTACCCCAAAAACCCTCCTGGGGCATCCCTGTGTCAGGGCTGGGTAGAACAGAGGAAAAGATCTTTTTTTTTCTCCCGGTTCTTGCAGTCCAGAAACACGGGGAGCTGCAGCTTGGGAGCCCGTAGGTAGTTTTGCTGGCGACCTTGGGACTTCATTTTTTGGATGTGCTTTTATTTCCTTCACCGCCAGCAGGAAGCCGAGGCTGGGGCCAGCTCTGGAGCTCAGCTCCGAGCTTGCCCGGGATGTGGCAGGGCAGCACGTGCGGTTTCAACCCACACCGAGTCCCAAACACCTTTGGGCAAGCAGTTTCCAGCTGAACCAAGCTGAAAAACCATCCCCTTCCTCCCTGAGATATTGAGATACTACTTTCTCTTTTTGGAGCAGTTTTTGGGGATGCTACAGCGGAGCAGGCGACGTCCCATTGCTCACGCTCAAGCCGAGGCATGCTCTGCTTGGGCTGGAGAAGCAGCACAGCACTGGATGCTTGCAGGCGATGGTGGGAGCACGCAAAGCAGGGCCATGGAGATGGGGCATAAGAGAGGTAGGGGTGGAGGTGTGGGGCTGAAGGACTGAAACTGTCCATCCTGTTCTTCCCAGACACGTTTTTCCCTGCCTTCATAGTCTCCCCCATGCACATTTATAAGCAGCCAGGTCTTGGTGCTGCGGCAACTGCCCAGGAGCTGGAGCTTGCCTTCCAAGCGAGGAGGAGCCGGGGCAGTGGGCAGGATGCTCGTCCTCTCCCACAGCCCCTTGCTTGGCCCAAGTGGCCAAGAAGGCCAAGGGCATCCTGGCTTGTATCAGTAACAGTGTGGCCAGCAGGACTAGGGAAGTGATTGTCCCCTTGTACGTGGCACTGGTGAGATCACACCTCAAATACTGGGCTCAGTTTTGGGCCCCTCACTACAAGAAGGACATCGAGGTGCTCAAGCATGTACGAAGAGCAATGAAGGTGGTGAAGGGACCAGAAGACAGGAGTTCTGAGCAGCAACGGAGGGAACTGGGGCTGTTTAGTCTGGAGAAGAGGAGGATGAGGGGAGACCTCATCGCTCTCCACAACTGCCTGAAAGGAGGCTGCAGCGAGGAAGGTGTCAGTCTCTTTTCTCAGGTGACAAGTGGTAGGATGAGAGGAAATGGCCTCAAGTTGTGCCAGGGAAGGTTTAGATTTGGTGTCGGGAAGAATTTCTTTGTGGAAAGGGTTCCCAGGGAGGTGGTGGAGCCCCCATCCCTGGAGGTGTTTAAGAGACGTGTGGACGTGGCACTGAGGGACGTGGCTTAGTGATGGGACGCGGTAGGTCAGGTTGATGGCTGGACTTGATGATCTTAAAGTTCTTTTCCAACCTAGGTGATTCTGTGATTCCATGATTCTCTCCAGCTGCCTTTAATTTCCACAGCCATGGGTTCGCTTCCCAGGCACAGGAAGAGGCAAAAGACTAAAAACCAAGGCAGCGTGCTCGGCTGGTAGCGGAGAAAGAGACTTTTTGTTCCTTTTCCACATCCACCCTTGATCTCCCTGCAGTTTATGAGCTCAGGCACGGCATCCAAGAAAGGCAGTTTCCAGAGCAGGGCTGGATGCACCGGGCCCCGCTGTGTTTAGGTGCTCATGTCCCTGTCCTCCAGGGGACAAGGCAAATTATCCAGTTCCTGACAGTGTGAGGCTGCTCGTATGTATTGTAACACCAGAACGGGTTTATTCCAAGGGATGCATCATGCAAACATTAACTTGATGGCACCCGTGTAGTTTTAAGCTCTTCAAAGTGCCTTGCAAGCATTAATTAGCGGATTACCTGTTCTGCCTGACACTTTCCCACCAGTTACACGTAGCTCTGCCAGCTGGCTGCCAACCGAGACCTGCAGGACAGGCTATGGACTGTGGAAGTGCATGCAAATCCTTCGTCCTGAGCAGTGGTCAGCCCAGCGCGGAGTTGGGGGATAGGATGTGAGCGAGCAAGGTGACGGGGTACATCGCCTTCCCCTTTTTTTGTGCGGCACCATCAGGGTCTTGCTCCTTTTTGGGGTTCCTGGTTGCTAGCTTCAGGCTGACTTATGGACTCAATGTTGTTTCATGTGGAGAAACAGAGCAAAAGGCTACTGGGCTTCCCCAAAAGCCTTGGTAGAGTTAGCAAAGCCAGCTCAGAGAGGTCTATGGCTTCATCCAGCCCCAGGTGCTGTCATTGCCAGGAGATGTGGTCACCAAGCCTCACAAGAAATGGGGGAATGGGGTGGTTGGATGCAGGTAAATGCATCACGTTATCAGCAAGTTCAAAGGAAATGGTGACAAGACAAGTTGTTTTTTTTTTTAAATTATTGCCATTTAATGGTCAAAGAGTGCCAAGGATTTCTCTCAAAAGCCCTACAGAAGGAGAGTGCAGCAAAATAAGGCTTTCTGGTAACAAAAGCATCAGTATTCTAGTATGGCACAGAGAGGTCCAGCCTGCCATGAGATGGTGTTGATTGACATAAAATGACCCCGTGATGGACTGAAGCTTGCATAACAGAAGCAGGGCTAAAAGGGAGCTGCAAGACGGCGTGATGCTCCTCGCACCAAAAATCCCTGGTCACACTCATCCCTCCAACAAGGGAACCGAGCCTGCAGCGCAGAGCAAGCCCTGTGACACTGGGCTCAAATCCCTCACACCCCTGGTCCTGTGTCCCCATGACTGCCACTAAATCTCCTCTAACAGTGCTCAGCCGGAGGCACCCTTCCCAAAATCACGACAGAGGAGAACTGAAAATAAAGCAATTTAAGGGCCAGCTATACACAGACACCCCACCGTTGGGGGACAGCATGCTTGTTATACCCCATATAAGAAGAAGGAGGAGGAGCTCGGCTAATGTGTAACATCTGCGTGCCTCTGTCATCACGCATATCCACTGCAGATCACAATGATTTGGCTATTTTGGTAGCAGTCCTAGCCAGGGTTTAAACAAAGTAGTAACTGGCAGAAATACACATGCAGATGGGGCTTGGAGAAAGGCTTCCTTGCAAGGAAAAGCTTTGCCTGCATGCATATTACGGTGCGTCTTGAGCTAATGTGTTCCCAGGGCAGCACTGAGGTGCTCATTAATTTTACAAGAGTGAAAAGTTACCAGAATACCCCGTTTGCTTTCATCCGTCGGTCTGCGATGCACGTAGGTAAAGTGAAAGCAAAGGAACTTCCGCAAAAGGCGATGCAGCGAAGTCAGCAGCAGCCTGCGATATGCAGAGCATCGTCCCGGCTGCCGAAGCCAGAAACCCCCAGGGACACCCACAAAACCACCTTCTGAATGCTTCGAGTGAAATAACGCTTCTAAAAAAACATGAAAGGCAGGTGGGTTTGTGTGCAGCCGGAGTGCACATGAGACAAGGAGGCAGATGAGAAGGAACAGGCTGGGTTCCGGAGGTGGTGGATGCTCACCCCACGCATGCCCCTTGGCTGAGCGGAGACATCGCGATGAAGGATGGGGACCTTGCAAATGTCGGAGGTGTCGTGAGTTCATTCTGAGTCAGTGCAGGCACCTGGGAACATTTAATTTACCCAGGCGATGCTCCCAGGCCAAACAGCTATTAGCACAGTCATCCCTTCAGCGTGACATTATCTGGTTGCTGGAACTCCCTGCTTATTAGCCCGGAAACAATGCGGATTGCCGGGGGGATAAATGGGGACAGAGGGGTGAAAGGGAGAGAGCGAATGTTTAGGTTAAGCAATGAATTTTCTCCCGGTGGAAGTGCTGGAAGTTGCTCACAGCACGCACACCAAGAAGGCTGAGGACCAGTAAACACACGGGCCAGCCCCACGCTGGCAGGGATGAGGGCAAGGTGACCTGTTACATTTTTTCTATCTTTACCTTCAGAGCAAAGATTTTGCTCTAATTGGCTTCAAACCACCCATTTAAGTCACTTCTTTTCATCCCAGTACCCCAGAAGCTGAATGACCTCCAATCTTTTAATGTGCTTATCCTCACACTGCCCTGCAGGGCTGGGAAAATACCGAGACGTGTTTTGTACATGGGAAACTGAGGCAAAGAGAGACTGATGGCCTTAGGCACAGCTTGCAAGGTTGGACCAGGGGGTGCTGGTTGACAGCCACCTGAATGTGAGCCAGCAGTGTGCCCAGGTGGCCAAGAAGGCCAACAGCATCCTGGCTTGTATCAGGAATAGTGTGGCCAGCAGGGCTAGGGAAGTGATTGTGCCCTTGTACGTGGCACTGGTGAGATCACACCTCAAATACTGGGCTCACTTTTGGGCCCCTCACTACAAGAAGGACGTTGAGATGCTGGAATGTGTTCAGAGAAAAGCAACAAAGCTGGTGAAGGGACCAGAAAACAAGGGTTATGAGCAGCAACTGAGGGAACTGGGGCTGTTTAGTCTGGAGAAAAGACCTCATCGCTCTCCACAACTGCCTGAAAGGAGGCTGCAGCGAGGAAGGTGTCAGTCTCTTTTCTCAGGTGACAAGTGGTAGGGCATGAGGAAATGGCCTCAAGTTGTGCCAGAGGAGGTTTAGATTCAGTGTCAGGAAGAATTTCTTCATGGAAAGGGTGGTGAGGCATTGGAACGGTCTGCCCAGGGAGGTGGTGGAGTCCCCATCCCTGGAGGTATTTAAGAGATGCGTGGACATGGCACTGAGGGACATGGCTTAGTGGTGGACTTGGTAGTGTTAGGTGATGGTTGGACTTGATGTTCCTGAGGGTCTTTTCCAACCTAAATGATTCTGTGATTCTGTGAGTCTGAATGGGCACAGAGCACCAGTCCAGTTGTTGCTTTGTTTGGAACCAGGAGCAGGTGGAAGAAATCAGTTTGTTCCTCTCCTAGGAGAAAGCAGATCTTCCTTCTCCCAAGTGAGTGCTCAAGCCACAAGGTTAAAATTGAGCTTTCCTGACTTTAAGAGCTCTAACCATGGAACTGCTTCACCATTGGGTGGGACACAACGTCTCCTCCCGAGAAATGGCCAAAAAATGTGCACACCCCTAGGAGATGGGGAAGAAGCAGGCAGAGGACACTGAATGTGGCCAGCATGGGGTGGGTTCTAGACCACTGTGTAGCAAGGAGGGACAGGAAGAAGAGGGCATTACATCCTTCACCATCCTTTGAATAGAAAACGATACCCTGGTGCATTATCATCTCAGATCTTTGACCAGAAGAGATGGCGTCTCGGTGACCTCTCTTTTTTGGAATCCATCACATGCAAGGTTGACCACAGTTTCTGGACTAGGGTGGGTCTGGCCTGGCCAGATGTCAGTGGTGAATTTTAAGGTGTTGTCTACTGTGTGGGTTCACCCAAAGATGCCACATGTGCAAAAAGCGTGAATCTTTGCTCCACAGCCTGCGTAACACTGCCTTCCTCCAGATCCTGAAATGTGCTCGACTTCACACAATTAGCCAATCATATTCTGGCACAGCAGAAAAACGATGTTGACAGCTCGCACGAAATACCTTGAGCACCTGTGAGTCACTTCAGTAACATCTCTCTCTTGGAGATATATAATAGCACGGTTGGATGCAGGACTATTACAGCCAGATTTCATGTCAAGTTACAGCTTGTATTATCCATACCCTCCTCAGCAAGCCCATCAAGGACATTGCGTTACGGCACATCCAGCAACACCTGCCTGGAGAGCTCTGCTCGGAGCCGAGATAAATGCATTCTTCAACTCCCTCACCAGAGCAGCGATTCACTTGGATGTTCTGCATGACTTGTCCCGCTGCCAGATTTTGAGCTTTGGTCTTCATCCAGGAGAAACAGAGACCACGTTGGGCGGCTTTTGCCTCAAAGCATCCAAGCGCGGATTCCAGGTGTTGTGCTGACTAACCGACGGGAGCCACATCATCCGCAGAGCCAAGGGCGGTGAAGGTCACTCCACCGCCGCCGATGGATCCCAAGCGATTTGTCAGCAGTTCTCAAGCCCGGGCGGTGATGGCACAGCACCGTGGCACGGGGGACATCAGTTTTCCAGGCGCCTGCTGTATTGCGGAGCTGCTGCCCTGTCACCCCCGGTGGCCTTGTGGTCATGTGAAGGCAACTCCGTGAGGTCCCAAGGCAATGGAGTCACGCCGGGGAGGAGGACTTTACTCCTGCTCTGTCTTTGCAACTAGACCAGGACAAGGTTCAGCGTCCAGACACGACTGGCAACAAAACAGGATTGTTCCGGGCAGTATTTGCAAGTCAGCAGAGGCTGAGTTTTGGCAAAGAGAACAGGGAAGAAGCCTGGCGCAGGAACAGACGGTGACACGGTTGGTCAGCATCCTCTGTAACCTCATGGTTGACCTTTTCCTTTGCGCAATGAGAAAGCAATCTCCCTCCTCCATCCCAGAGGGACCGCGCCAGACCCCAGGCAATGGGGCAACATTCATCTCCCCCAGCTTTGGGTGTCAGCGGCAGGCATCTACAACCATGCTCATCACCCTCAGCTCCCTTTAGCGACCCTCTAATGGACAGATGCAGTTGCATCTAGAGATCGGTCCATCATTTTTCATACCAACCTTAAAGTGAAGCAAATCAAGCCCTACAATTGTGATTGGCATTTATAAAGCTACGATCTTCGTTTCTCGTGAATTATAAAGGAACTCCAGTGAGACGCTCCACAGCCCACCCTGTGAGACCTGACTTCTTGCACAAATGGCTCTACTTGTGCTACAGGTCCTTTAAAGTGTCAAAGCTTAGCAGCCCCTTAAGGGGTACGATGTGCCTGTTGAGTTTGGGGATAGCACCAAGTTAATCTCTACAACAGCTTTTCATTGCTGGAATGGGAGCTATCTCCACTTACACTTTATTACAAGTAATAATGTGCAAAAATCTGCCGGTGTGGTACCATAAATCAGGAAAAGATTCCCACCTAGCTCACCAGAGCGCTCTGTGCAAAGCAAGGCTCATGGCTTCACTTATGTTTTGCCCCAGATACTTCTTACGGATTATGAATATCCCTCAGGGCTTCGCTTTCTGCCTCTAGCACAGTGCAGATGACACCGGCCAACATCACAAAAAGGATGGTTTTACTGGCAGGTGTCCTACTGGCGGTCCTCAAGTTGGCCCAGCCATCTTCCGTGTCGCAGCGACATCTGTTCTGCATTTCCACACCACACGGGGGAGGAGCGGGCTTGTGTTGAACAAGGGAGCCCAGCAGGACTCTCATGGACCGCATCTGATGTGCTGGGAAGTGAGCCGGCATGAAGATGATGCTTTGTATTACCAAATGTTAGAGTCATCGATGACGTGGCAGGATCCAAAGGCTTGATTCAGGCAAGCTGTAATACATCAGCTGCCCTTTTCGTTCAGTTTTCTTCTTCCTAGCTATTGTATTGACGAAAGCCTCACCCACTGAACTGAGACCCAGCACTGGTGGGATCGCAATGGGTAAAGAAAGACAAAATGTTTCTGTGCTTGTAGTAGGCATTCCTGATTTCAGTATTTCCTCGTTGTCCTTCATCTCATCAGGCTGTGGTCACGATTTATTGCTATTTCCGTAGTTATTTTCATCTCCTGAACTCTTCAGAGACCCTATAGGAGCTGAATGCTATGATTTTCTGGTATCTTTGATGGGTTGTTTGTTTAAAAGAGCTTTTGGGGAAGAACAAGGGAATGTCCCTGAGTCTAATCTGGAAATTGGATCTTTTGAAGTGTTCCCTTTTCTGTTTGCCAGTAAGCTGAGCTGAGCTGCTCTCTCCTTTGGAGCAGTTAATGCCACTGAGTTATAGAGATGTACAGTTTTAAACTTCTAGGTAGCACTTCAGGACGGGTCAGTAAATCATCCAAGACTTCCCACTGGATGATGCATTGCCTTGCTTTTAAGGTCACAAACTCTGAAAAATTCAGCCAAAAATTTTCTATACTGAGTGTTTTGTACCACTTCTGCTTAAGTTTCAGCCAAAATCATTTAGCCGTTTCTAAGAACAGGGGTGGGGAAATGTGAGCTTTTTTCTCCCTTTTCAGAAAATATCTGTGGATTTGTGCTTTGGAGTCAGATTGTCCATTAGGTTCCAGTGAATATCCGTCCATATGAAGCCATTTTCAAAACCACCAACTGGCCTGCGTTCAGGTGAGATGTCTCAGATGACAGCAGCTAAACCCCAAAAAGACTCGAAGTGCACAAGGTGTCCTCTGCCTGGAGGCAGAGCAGGACTGGCCATGTACTCCCTGGGCTGTTGTGGTCCAGTTCTGCAGGGCTCGGCAGGGAGCAGCCAAAGAGAAACGTTGATTAGCTGCTCGTTAACAGAGCACTGCACATCTTGAGCGCCGAACGAGGCAGCAGCTCTCTGCAAAAAATAGCATGTGAGCGTGTCATTAAAGGCTACCAGGATGCACCCACGCGAGGTGGATCGCTGCAGGCTGCGTGGATATTTTTAAGCCTGGGTCTTCCCACCTTGTGCTTGCTCGTCCTTGCCCAGCTAGGGTGCTCCACCTCAAACATGCCTGTGTGCGAGCTCCCGTGTTTTTCATGTTGTTTTTACAAAAAGTGCTAGAACTGAAGGATAAAGGAAGGTGAACATATTCAGTTCTTGGTAAGCATCAACAGCAGCGATTTCTCCTTCCCCATGCCCCAGAAGGACTTCGTGGCACCCCGACACCCCAAGGCAGGGCAGACGTCCCAGCAGCACCACCCCAGTGCCTGCCACCCCACACCCGGACATTTGTCACCAGTCTGCCTGCGGCAGCGTGACCCTGCCCTCGCTCCCTGCGTCCCCAACGTCCCCCCAAACCCCAAGGACCAAGCCACCGCTCCAGGGTCAGGGTGGCCACGTGGTGCTGGCTCGGAGGGGATGAGGTAAGGTTCCTGTCGGTGGTGACGCCGTCGCCTTCCCCGTAACGCACCCTCCTTATCGCCCTCTCAGTCATGTTTTCCTGGCAGGCGGCCCAGGCACGGGATAAGGTAATCTCCCAGATGGTATCAGGCAGGGCGATCAACGGGTGCTGGAATATCTCACTGCAGTGTTCAGGGTGATAGCATGCATCCTTGGGTACAGATGAAGGCCAGCAAGCCAAGGCAGAGATTTCTTGCTCCCTTGCCACTCTCCTTCCCACCTCTCCTTGTTGCCCATGGCTCTGACCTTGGCCAACGGGCTTTCTCCCTGCTTGCTCTGTCCCTGCCTGGCTTTTGGTCTTGGGCAGAGCCCTGCAAAGCAGCAAGTCCCTCCTGGGTTTCCCCAGCTCCTGAGGACTTATCATAGAATGGGTTGGGTTGGAAGGGACCTTAAAGCCCATCCAGTTCCAAACCCCTGCCATGGGCAGGGACACCTCCCACCAGACCAGGCTGCCCAAAGCCCCATCCAGCCTGGCCTTGAGCACTGCCAGGGATGGGGCATCCACAGCTTCTCTGGGCAGCCTGTGCCAGGGCCTCACCACCCTTGTAGTGAAGAATTTCTTCCAATATGGGTGGGGAAGAAATTGGAATGGGCTGCCCAGGGAGGTGGTGGAGTCCCCATCCCTGGAGGTGTTTAAGAGATGCATGGACGTGGCACTGAGGGACATGGCTTAGTGGTGGACTTGGTAGTGTTAGGTGATGGTTGGACTTGATGTTTCTGAGGGTCTTTTCCAACCTAGATGATTCTATGATTCCATGATTCTACGGTCTCGTGGCATTTAAAAGGAATAAAACATTGGCCAGCAAGGGGACAGGAGGAGAAAGCTTTGGGTTTGCCAAGAGCAAGCTTGGATTTGATGTGGTTGCTGTCTCCCAGCCCAACAGCAGCACATGCAGGATCCTTGCTGTTAGGCCTCCTGCTCTTCAGAGTTAATGGGATTGACCTGGTGCTTTCTGCTGGCCCTTCCAGGGTGATACAGCATATAGATGGTCTCTGCGAGGTCCTTCGCCTGGAAGGGGAGTGCAACCCTGGGTAGCCAGCATGGAGGTTACACAGGGACACTGGGAGAGCAAAAACTCCTCCCATGAGCTGATATCTTCCAGGGTTTTCCTGAGCTTATTCATAGCAGATAGAGAAACAAGATGGGTCAGCTACAGAAAACAGGAGAGACAGGAGGGATCAGCTTCTTGTCCTTCTTCATCCCCAGGCAGCAGATGGATGCTCAGTGTCGATGCAGAAGACACCAGTGCTGTGCCACCACCTCTTCACCAGAGATCACTGCCCCATGGTGATGGCCTCCATTGTGGGACCACATTTGGGGTGAAACCAGCTCCCAGCAGCCCATGTGCAGAGCATCGAGGCGTCCGCTGGCAGATTGGCAGAGGCGGGCGTCGAGAGCCACGTCCTCCAACGCACCAGTTGGACGGGGGAGAGGACGCGGTCCATGGTCCTGGTGCTCAGGTGGGAAGTGCTGCCACAGCAGGCACGGCACGGATGGACCCGTTTGCTCCAAGCGGCAGAACCAGAGCAAAGTGGGGTTGTCCTAACGCGCAGTCCCGTGCCAAAGGCGCTGCCTAGCACAGCTTTTCAAAACTCAGGTTTGTTTTCCTCCGGATTGCGTATTCGTTTCTCATTGCGGGTTTCAGTGCTGCTGACTCGTGTAATTTTATTCTAAAATGTTGTGCTATTTCATGCCGTCTTTGGCGCAAGGGTTCCTGGCGTCACGTGGCTCTTTGACAAGAGGCTTTTATTAGGGGCGAAATAGAATGGTGTATTTGTGGTCCTCACGCGACAAGGAAAGCAAGGCGATATGTCCCCAGATGATTCAGAAAGCAGGCACGGAAAAAAAAAAAAAAAAGTCGCAACTCAAATCTGTATTATCGTTTTTTAAAATCCCATGGTTGTTAACCTGCCGTGATTTTTCTGATGCTGGTTCACATCTCCTGCTCTCCCAGGGGCAGCTGCTGCAGTGGCTTCCAAGCTGTTCCCTGAAATGTGGAAATCCCCCTTACACAAACAATGGCTCTGTTAGTCTTGCTGATTTTCTGGAAGCACAAAAACATGTTTGTTTTCAGCCATGATCCACTGAGGGAATTTCCTCACTGATTTGGAGTTTGGGATTTTTTTTTTATTCCTCCAAAAGCCATTTTGCCAGTTTCCAAGAACCTCAGTAAACTACAATTACCAAGATTAAGAGCGTTATGTGGTCAGCATCCAACGCAGAAACAGACCCTGAATTGTGATCGCGTTGGTGGAAGCCGCCAGAAATAGCCGAGTGAAATGACCCCTTTTCCTGCAGAGAGTCGGAGAGGGCGAAACGAATGTGCCCCTGTTCGGGACAATAGGTTGCCTTTGGCAGGAGCTTGGTGTTGGTGGAAGCCCAGGCAGCTGCCCGAAGTGCTGTGCTGAGGCTGAGACCTCGCGTAGAAAAAAGGTGCAGGTGGACAGGAAGGAAGTTCAAGGGCATCTCCCAGAAGATAAATATGCCGTGAGTCCCTGCATGCCAGTGGGTGCCATGCCAGAGTCTTCAAGAGGGAAGAGAAGGGTCCAGCATCTCATTGATGAAGGGCACAAGCATGCTGGAGTCTGTCTCCATCCAACGTGCCTCAGATATGGTTCTATGGAAAGGTTCTTCACCGAGAGGGTGGTCGGGCACTGGAACAGGCTCCCCAGGGCAGTGGTCACAGCACCGAGCCTGCTGGAGTTCAAGAAGCATTTGGACAACGCTCTCAGACACGTGGTCTGACTTGGTCCGATTTTTGGGTGGTCCTGTGTGGAGCCAGGAGCTGGACCCGAAGATCCTTGTGGGTCCCTTCCAACTCGGGATGTTCTATGGATCTATATCCTGGCCACCACATGCCCTCTCCCCACTGCAACACCACACGTGGCTCTCGGAGCGATGCGGACGGAGTGAAGGGAAAGATGGGTGAAGAGGAGGGCACAGGCTCGGCTCAGAGCCCGGCCGGGTGACGGGGACGAACATGCTGTCCTCACGAGCAGCGTGGGAGCATCATTCCAGGAGCCGGCGCTGGGCTTGAGGGCACGGAGCTTGTGGCTCACCTGAAGGACAATCCGTCCCAAGATGTGGAGGATGGAGGGGCAGCAGCTTCCCGGGAAGAGCGCTTCCAACTGCATCACTGATCCTGAGGTTCCCGGTGCTTCCTTGCCAGTCCTGCACCAACCACTTACGCACCCCTGTCCGGAGGAATACGGGCGATACTGAACCACATCCAACCCAGCAGGGATGGCCATGTGCCACCAGCAGATAACAGATCCCCACCCATCTCATCGAGACTTTTTGGAGCTAGAAGAGCTGTAGCACTTGGAGCTCCCAGTGATGCCCTCCCTTCCTCTTATCTTTTACTGTGGCCACCCTGTCCCCACGCTCCCAGTCTCGATGGCATGTCGAGCCCCTTGATCCCTGCCAGGTGACACGGGGCACTCCTGAAGTGAGGTCTGATCCTCCCGGGAGCTGTGGAGTTGGGGAGTACCACGAAGGCTCCCGCAGGAGGAAGGAGCTCCTCCATCACCTCTTCCCAGCGGGGAAGACGGCAGCTATTCACGGAGGAAATCTTTGAAACCATACTGTGCTGCGAGTAACCCGGAGACATCCTGAATGACCCCAGGATGAATACGTAAGGAGCTGGTTTGTCTAGAATGGCTTCGAGGATACGTGGGATTTCCTAAAATCATCACCATCATATTAATTTGTGTGACTACATAGCTTTGATTACCGAGCTGCCGGCTTTGTTAGCAGCTCAGCACATCCATTGGAGAACGGCAGCGGCTGCTGAGCACGGTGGGTCTTTCCACCCCAGGTGCTCAGCGGAGACCCAGCATCCACCAAAAATTCCCCATCATCCGTTCTCGTCCAGGAACCTGCAACCACATCACGTCACAACAACTTCCACCCCTGCCCTAAAAATTGCTGCGAAGGCAGCGCTCCCCGCTAGCTCCCGAGCTCCAGTCCCACCAGCAGCTCAATGGGGTGGGGGGTTGCAGGAGGACGAGGAGCCCTCGCCCCTTTCCTGGGTCCCGTCGAGCACCCGGCTACGTCCCAATGAGAGCATCCCGCTGCCGGACACGCTGCTTCCCCCGTGGTGGGTTTCCAGCCACGCTCCAGTCCCCACCGGCGTGATGCTGCTTTGCCTGCACGGGAGGCAGGACTTAATTGGAGAGATCTGGAGAAAGGCAGATTTTGTCATGTAAATGATTCCTGTCACAGGACACGATCTAAATTTGGATTCTGAGGCTGGGGCTGAGCAGAACAATCTCTGCCGTAGCATGGCAGCTGTCAAAGGTAGGAAGAAGCTTTGAATACCTACAGGAGTGATGGCTGGTGCTTTTATTTCACTGCGGGGTACATTTCATCCTCTGAACACACCAAGTGATTATATATTGCTGGACAGGAATGATCCTGGGAGACAGGCTCTATTATTCCCACTTCTTTTAGCTAGGGTAGCCAAAAAGCCCAAGCGCTTGTAGGCAATAAAAGGAGCTGTTATCAGCGACATGATTTGATCTTGAGATTTCCAAGCTCCCAGGCCTGTGCTCAGGCCACGAGCCAATATCACAGCCTGTTTCTGTTTAGTGTTTTCTTCCTCCGCTCTTCAGCACCGCACAGCATCACAACAGGAGGCAGCGCTTTCTGCTCTGCTCCGCCTGGTAATGGTGCTTCTCACTGCGTTTTCCTTCTGAGGCTGCAACACAAGGTACCTATTCCTTTAAAATAACAACTTCTAAATAAAAACACAGCAGTTTTGAGAGTGACAGATAAGGTCTCTGGTGAGGATGCATTTTGTATGTGGATTCTCTGGCGTCTCATAGGGTGAAGCTTTGCCTGCAGGTTTGCAAGACTTCATGGCCATGTGGATAGCCAGGGGAGCTGCGACCGGTCTGCAGTCTTGCTCTTCCCTGCTGCTCCCCTTTACCTGCTTGCTTGCTTTCATTAAACTTCCAGAAATTTCACGCTTTCGACTTCGGCAGCTCTCTATCAAATTCAGCTGAAATTGGCCAACGGGTTCACAAGCTGCGAGAGAATCCTGGGAGATGGGTACATAAAACATGAGCCCAAAGGCACGGCACTCGAACGCCTCAGCCTTGCGTCGTTGGGAAGCCAAGCTAACAAGGAACAGTGAAAATTCGCTTTGGAAAATGGCTGGAACAAATCCTGTGGAATGTATAATGCGAGTAATCTTCCAGCGGCTGGGAGAAGTGCTACGATAACCAGCTCAGGGAGGCAGAGTGCCTCGTTCATAAGCACCGGCTTCTTCAGCAAATGCGGCTCCTTGTTCCGCTCATAAAATATACATGAAGAAATCACAATTTTTGATGGTGTTCGGCGTTCGCAGGTGCTCGGTTCAATGGTTTAACTCTGCACGGACCAGTCACGGGCACCGTTCTGGAGCGGATCCTGTTTGGATGCGTTCGTTTTGGCTGGCCAGAGAGTATGGCTGCTCCATGATGGGCTGATTATTTAAACAGCATCAGCTTCAATGCAAATCCCTTGGCTGTGAGTATTCCGGTTGTAAATTTGACGTACAGTTTCTATATGCCAATAAAACTTGACCTAGAACAGTAAAACGCTTAATGAGCCAAAAAAACACACCCACCCAAACACAAATCTAGCAAATCTCTTGGAACACGGAGGGAAATATGGGCAAAATGATGTTGGCATCATTTGCCTACGTTTTGCTGAAGGTCTTTCATCACCTTTTGATTTTGTGACCCGTAGAGCAGTTCCACAGCGTATTAAATCAAACAGCCCATCCCACTAAATCCTTCTCAGGAGTAACAGCACCAAGGAGCAGGTCCAGAAGCCAGCCTGCTTGGTGCTCACACGAAGCAGCAACCAGCCATCCTGGGGGAACCCCGTGGTTGGGCTGAGCAGCACCCCCGGCACAAGATGTTCAGGTGGGAAGCTCAGGTGTGAGTCCCACCCTGTAGGAAACCTGCCTTGGGTTCAGCTGGCCACTGATGGGTTGAACTCTAAGGTCAGGATGAGTTTGCAGAGCAGGTAAACCCACCTGCCCCGGTCCCAGCATCACAGCTGAGCCGTGTGCTGGGCTTCAGGACATCGTTTTGGGGCTCTGGTCCATCTCCCGCTCCAAGACACGGTTCTGGTTTCGGAGACCTCCTCCTGAGTTTGGCTCCTCACCAGGATGGAGAAAATGACTCAAGTGACTCTTTGGCAGCAGCAGTAAAGAGGAAATATTAAAGAAATCCTTGAAAATGAAAGAGGCACTTTCATGAGCAAAGCACAGCGAAAGCCCGGTGCCATTTTTGTGATTTTTTTTGGTAAAGCCCCTGTCTCGGGAAATAATTGAACCCAGAAGGAAACAGTGTGTTGTTCAATATTCTTCCTGTGCCCAGGGGCTGGAGGTGTGATCCAGGGCTCGGATGTGCAAGGAGCTGTACAAATCCAGAGCAAAAGGACTGACCTTACCCCCATGGCGCCTTCCACCTTCTGTGTGTAACTCAGGAGACAGCAGATGGACTCAGATTTAAGGACAGATAAATGAATACGAGATTTCAGTGACAAAGCCATCTGTCTCGCCAAAGTCACCCACTTCTTTAGTCTGCGAGGCTTGGATCCACCCACTTGTGTTGTAGAGCCAGACTTTAAGCTCAGTGATTTTCCTTATGGTTAAGGATGATGTCTGATTTATGGGGAGATGAATTGTGCCCTAGGGGTAGACACTTCTCTGCATTAAATACAAGCGCAGAGGAGGATTTAGCTCTGATTTTGTCATCTACAGTCACCACGTCCCAGGCAGATGCTCAATGGTTTAGCTCTTTCCCCATTAGAGGGAACTTTGTTGGTGTCTTGGTTCACTTGTAATTAGGGCTTAAGTGATGGAGATGCAAAGGGGGTCTTCAGGACACCCTTGTGAGTTGACACCATAGCAAAAGGACTGGTTCTCAGAAGGACCGGTGCTACCTCTTCCCACTCACTGCCACTTGACGGTGTCTTCTCCTAGCTTAAAAGGCCCTGTAGGAGGACAGCTGAATTATCCCATTGGTCTTTTGGTTCCTCAAAGGTGCACCACGCTGGTCCAGCTGGAAGAGAGGTGAAGCTCTCTGCTGTGCCCTGAGTTTGCTTGGTGTTTTTGTGTACTTGGACATGAAGAACCACCTGGGCCATTGCCCACTCATCCTGGGTCAGTGCCTCCTTTGAGCTCTGGCACAGCGGGGTCTGGCTGGGACATCCCAAAGGCACCTGGGGGCACACAGCCAAAGGGGGAAAACACTTGCTGAGGCACTAGAAACAAGCCAGCCAAGAAGCCCCCATTGCCTTTGGGTTAAATTGGCTTTGCAGAGCAGCTCCCAGGCTTTGGGTGCTGGTGCCCAGGAGCACCAGGTGCATTTTTGGGTGCATTGACCCCAGGAGCAAACTCTGGACCTAAGACAGAGCCCCTGGTGCGGGTCAGGCTGTTTCCCTTCCTCCCCATCCCTGCCACTCACAAGCAGCTGGTGGGCAAAGAAAAGGAACCCACGATGGCTTCGTCTCCACAAGTCCCTAATTTCTGCATATGTAAATTAGAGTCACAGAATCATAGAAGATCCTGAGCTGGAAGGGGCCCACAAGGATCATCGAGTCCAGCTCCAATTAACCCACAACCTGCAGCCTGGCCCGGTGGGTGCGAAGGGATAAGGGCAACTGCCCCTGCGGTCATTTCTTGATGGAGGCTGCTTTGTATGCCGAGGGATCTCCGCTCTGGCAGCATTTTGCTTTGAAATGTAAAGGCCAGCTTGCATGTTGGTGCTGGGCACTGGCAGGAGCAGGATGAGGCACAGGCAGGGAGCGGGGTCCAGTCCTGGCAGAGCTTTGGCAGCTGCAGCCCGCGACAGGTCTGCAGGAGCCAGCCGGGCGCCTGCACAACGTCTCAGCCTTGCACGCAGGAAAGGCGGTAGCTCTGCTTCCAATGTGTTTCCTTTGCTGTCCTCCCACCCTCGCTCCTACGAGCTCCTCATCATAATTTTTGCAGCACAGCTGACAATCCCCTCCTATATTTTCTGTCCCTGAGAACTCTGCTCAAAGCGTCGGGTACGAAGGCTCACACAGGTACCTCTCCGGAGCTGTTTCTATTTACCTGCTTTTTGTGCGCTCTGCAAAGAACTGGAGTGGGCAAAGGCATAGTCACCCTGTGGGCTCTGGGGCTTTTTTTTTTTGGAAAGAGCATCAAAAGCTCCATCCCTTCAAAGGATGGAGAGCTTCTCGCGGAGTCATCGCCGCCCTCTGCCACATCGCTGGCAGCTATCATCTCGTTAAAATACGGCTCCCCATTATCCCCGACTCAGCCGGCACTGTTACAGGTGCCCCGCGAGTCCCGCACGTGTTTCCCCTGCAAATGCATCACTTTCCTTCCGTCTGGCTGGTTGTCCAGCCCTTCCCGCAGCCATTCATTGATTCTTTGAAGCAAATTGCAAAGCAAACAAACAAACAGAAACAAACCGAAACGCAACCCCCAAACACAAAATAAAACCCTGAAGCCTCATCAACCTGCATAGTTTAAAGCTGGAGAATACATTAAAAATTTCCATCATGGAAATTTCCTAGCTCAGCATGGAGATTTCCCAGTATATTAGGCTCTTCTGTTTTTCAAGGCTGCAAGCAAAGAATGGAAATTTCCAATTACTGCATCAAAGGCTGCTGCTCTCCTGACAGCCTGCTTAGCAGGGGTCATCTGCTCCTGTAGGACATTAAATAATTTAAGGGAGGGACAGGGAGGGTTTGCTCAGCTGCACCATTTCCTGCACAAGGCACAAGCGTTTCCTCTGGTGCTGGGTGGGAGGGAAGGAGCCCGCTGGCCCCGGGGGCGTCAGGTCCCGGGGGGCTGCTTGTGCCCGGTCCCCCCATGCTCGGTGGGGAGCGGTGGGAGCCGGGGGAGCCCGGGTGCCGTCGGATCCGGAGCTGTCCAACCCTCGCCTCGCTGCCGCTGGACCGGCCGCCTGCATCCCTCCCGTCGCATCCCGGAGGGGAGGAGGGAAGACGGAAAAGCAGGGAGGGATCGTACCACTGCCCCCGCTTCTGTAACCCCCAGCCGTGCCTTTCAGCCGCGCAAAATCTCTGCTGGCTACTTCCCGGCGGGTCGGGCCAAGGAAGGGGGCAGAAAGGCACCAAGGGACGTGGTTTGGGACGCGGTAGGTCACGTTGGTGGTTGGGCTCGGTGATCTTGAAGGTCTTTTCCAACCTGAATGGTTCTGTGAGTCCAAGGGCAGGAGGACCAGAGCCAGCTCTTGCCTCCCCGCCCTGCCGTGGGGTGAGCAAAGCAGGGGCCATGCGAGCGCCTAGCAGGCGGCGCGGTGCAGCGCTTAATCGATTTGTGCTCGTAGACGGCGCTGGAATTCCCTTTCGAGGTACGGTATAAAAGTGCAAAGTAATGCCATTACACGGGTGATTTTCTTTAACAAGTCTCAGCGCTGCAGCATGGGAAATGCTCGGGACGGTGCCATTAGCGGTAGCCAGCTCATCTACTTTGGCATAAGCAGCTGGGAAGGAGGAGAGGGAGGAGAAATGAATACGTATGAGTCCAGGGAGAATTCAGATTTGGACTCGATGCCTGATTTTTGCAGGCCACGTCTTATCTGTACTTGTAAATCTGGCTCTGTGATATTTATGGGAGCGCTCTCGTATTAATACATCTTCTGAACTCTGGTAGTTACAGTGTGTTTTCTGTTGGCCCCAGCTCATTACATTGGTAATCATGTGAGCCAGCTTATTTAAAAGCAGAACTGGATCTGAATGTTCTCCACGCTGAAAACAGCTCCTAAGAGCATGAGTCTGCAGTAGTAACTGTCCGTACTTCTGCAACTTCTTGCGTCCAAGAAATTCAGAACTTTTGCAAAGCAGCATTAACAGGGTTGTTTCCCTTAGGGGGGAACAGGGAGGCAGAGGGAGGCAAAGTGGTTCGTTTCAACGTTTCTCCATGAGTTAGCGGTAAAACTGCGATTAGAGCCTTGGTCTTGAGGCATGTTGGCCCATATACCCTTTATATCCTCTTGGTTTTAAAAACAAGTCACCCTGGCTGGCTGTAATCAAGCCCAAGAGCAGGTATTTGTAGCCTCTGAGAATCAAGATGGGTCACAGAGCTACAGAACAGGGTAAAATGAGCTTTTCTGTGAGTCCGTCTTCATCATATGCTCCAGAAAATACAGCTGTTGTTAAGGGGAACATCACTGTGAGTCAGGTACGCGACAAGTTTTGGGCAGCCAGCAAAGAAAAACATCAGCAAGCTTTCTGAAAATTAAAGGAAATAATTTCTGACACGAATGGTCTTGCACCAAATATGAGGCAACTGGTTCAAACCTTATTACGACAAATAAAATTACGTTTTTCACTGGCCTGGAAGCTGGTGGCTGTTCACAGACCCATGAACATCACCTGCAACATCATTTGATAGGAGCTGAGAGAACAGTCCCAAAGAGAGATGCAGCAGCTGGCAGCACAGAAGGGGCTGGTTTCCCAAAGCTGTGGAGAGGAATGGGATAAAACATTGCGATGAAACCCCTGGATGGAAATGGGATGGTTAAAAAGAAGAGTTTTTTGGGTACGTTCAAAAAGCTACAATGTTTGGCATGGTGTTCATCTTGGGTGAACAGCAAGAGGAAAGCAGCAAGAAGAAATAAAAAGCAGTATATAATGAAGAGAAGGCAGGAGAAAGAGGGGATATAGACAGCAGGTGGAAGGTATGTCGTGCAAGGAATAATGAGGGAAACTGTCAGAGGCAACATGGTGGTAGCTGGGCTGAGGAAGGTACGGAAGATATGGAGAAGTATTTGAGGTATTTGATGAGCAAATGGAGCCCTTTGATGAGCAATGGAGATATTAAATGAGGAGGGGGCAGAAGCATTAATACATATCTCTCTTCTTTGTCTAGAAAGAAGCAGTGCAACATGTGTGTGTTGCGAGGATAATGGAACTCCTGCTATTTCCTTAAGGTGGGATTTGGTTCGCCAAACCCGGCTATCGGGCATCAGCGCCTGATCCAGCTAGCTTTTCTGCCTCCCAAGCAGTCGATGGAGAGACAGCTCTTCTCAAGGGTGATTCAGTTGCTCCAGAGATGGGTGGGATGAGTCGCTTTCTAAAAGTGCTTCCCTCCATTGACTAGGGAGGGGGAGGCTAGACACTTGGCTCACGCTAAACACCTGACTTTTCGGCAGCTAAAATTAGGTGAGACGGATCTCGTCTGTTGGTAGAACCAAGGAGTTTATTGGATATCTACAACAGATCAGTATTTTTACAGAATCACAGAATCACAGAATATCCCGAGTTGGAAGGGACCCATAAGGATCATCGAGTCCAACTCCTGGCACCGCACAGGTCTACCCAAAATTTTAGACCATGTGACTAAGTGCACAGTCCAAACACCTCTTAAATTCAGACAGGCTTGGTGCACTGACTACTTCACTGGGGAGCCTGTTCCAGTGTGCAACCACCCTCTCAGTGAAGAACCTCTTCCTAATGTCCAACCTAAACCTCCCCAATTTAGATCAGATCCCATTTTAGATCAGATATCTAGGAAATGTGCATCAAGGGGCCCTTAAGAGGCCTCCATGGGCCTCTGGACTGCTCATGGTGGTTTTACTGCAAGCCCTGGCGTATGGAGGAGCTCCTGAAGGCCAGTGGAAGGGCAACATGTTGCCAAAAAGGCGAGGAGGACAGCGCAGGTAGCTGTAGGCATGACATCAGTCCCATGCAAAACAGTGGAAATGCTGGTATACAACTTAATCCATGTGGAATTAAATGAGAAGGATACAATCAACATCAATCAAGCTAGTTTTGATAGAAAAACGGTATTTTCAAATGAGCCTGGCTTACCATTCTTGAGTGAGATTACGAATTTGTTTGGTAGAGGCAATTACAGCTCTACAATACGCTCAGACTTTTGTCCTCGTACCCCATACTCCATCCTCACTTGTCGGTGATACATTTTCATTAAAAAAACTGGCACTCTAAATTATCAAAGAAATGTTTGTAAAATGGATTAGAAACCGGCTGCCTGACAGATCTCAACGACCATCCTCAGCTGGGAATTCAGCACCAAATGCAGTTTTGAAGGTGAATTTTCACAGGGATCAGAAGGAGGCCTGGCAGTAAATACAAAGTCACTGCTGGTGATGTGCCACTTTCCAATGACACGCGGACTGATGATGGAAATACTCTGATTTGGGCTCCCCATGCGAACTGTGCTCATTCAAACAACAGCCAATGGAAAGTTCTCCATCTACGGAGGAAGGCAGGTCACCCTGTCTACTGCAGGATTATACTCTGAGAATATTAACTTTGGAAACTAATATAAAAAATATTAACTGGGCCACAAAGATGATCAGAGGGCTGGAACATCTCTCTTGTGAAGGGAGGCTGGGGGAGCTGGGGTTGTTCAGCCCGGAGAGGAGAAGGCTCTGGGAGACCTTATAGCGGCCTTCCAGTGTCTAAAGGGGGCTGCAGGAAAGCTGGGGAGGGACTCTTTGTCAGGGGGTGTAGTTGTAGGACAAGGGGTAATGGCTCTAAACCAAAAAAGGGGAGATTTAGGTTACTATTTGGAATAAATTCTTCACTACAAGGGCGGTGAGGCACTGGCACAGGCTGCCCAGAGAAGCTGTGGATGCCCCATCCCTGGAAGTGCTCAAGGCCAGGCTGGATGGGGCTTTGGGCAGCCTGGTCTGGTGGGAGGTGTCCCTGCCCATGGCAAGGGGGGTGGAATTAGATGGTCTTCAAGGTCGCTTCCAACCCAAACCATTCTGGGATTCTGTGATTCTATGAAATCATTCAGGAGAGGAGTACCTTAACATGACCTCCCAGTGTGATATTGGCTAAAATGGCTAATGCAAACCTCCCAGAAGCATGTCCTCCTCCCCATGCATGGTGAGGAGCTCTGCCTAGCTCATGTTTGTACAAGGATGTTGCAAAAGAGGTGAAAAGAAACCTCAGTGTTGTGCAAGGGCTGGAGACAAAGCCCTGGAGAGGAAGGTGCCGAAAGCTTGGGATGTCTAACTGGTCATGAACCAGGCTGAGAAGTGGCTGATTGCTCCTTGTGTGCGCTCCCACAGGCAGCGGGACGCTGGGCTCTCGTGGGCTCTTTGAACAACAAAGCACTCATAGGGAGAACCGAGGACTCAAAGTGGAAGCCCAACAAACTCAAACCAGAGAGGAGCTTCGAGACTGTAGAAGGAAATGTGCCACTGGAACGAGCAGCCAAGGCAGCGGCAGCTCCTTCCCCGCGTGATGCCGGGTGGGAACTGCGCTTCTGCTGGGCACGTGCAGGCAAACCATAGCAATGCGTTGGCTCATCGTCTAGGAAAAGTCCAACCCGATGACCTCACGCTCCCTGCACGACTCCAGCTTCGAAGTCCCCGGATGCCTCCCCGTGCCGGGCGCTTGCCAAGCTGCTCTCCGCGCCAAGGGGAGCTCGGTGTCAGCGGAACGAGCCCCGTGGAGCCAGCGGTGCCTCCTCCGAGCCAGCTGCTCACCACTCGCTTCTGGGACTTGCTCCAGCGCTTTGGGCTTCCCAGCGATTTCCTGCTGCTGGTCACACGCCTCTGACGAGGCCCTGACTCATGAAGGATGCGCCTCATGTGGATGAGTCCATCTGCCTCCCCGATCCGTTGCTCACGTTCCTCTAGCGACTGCTCAGTGATTTCAGGGTTTGGATATTTTCCTTGCTCCTGTGACTCTATAATACATCCACAAATCCCACCGGCCGCAGACGTTTCAACGCCGGCAGCTGTTTGGCTCCGCTGCGGTCAGGATGAAGGATGCCGACCACGCCGGGAGCGAACGTTGGGGTGACCTCGCTCCCCAGGCTCCCCGTGCTGCAGGAGGCTGTCAGCCCCTGGCTTCGCTGCCAACCGGCTGACTCCTTGTGACAGCCCAGCTCGGCAGGGGATGAGCCATGCCACCTCCAGGCTGAGCAAGGCTGGGGAGGGAGGATGCTCTTCACGCTGGTCTGCTCCCAAAAGCACCTTCCGCCAGGATTCTCCCACCGCCTGGAGAACTGGATAGGTCAGAAGATGGTGGCACCACCAGGCTTGCGTTATAAAGTGAGCTTTAGCCTCCTCGCAGCTCAGCAAGGAGACCCGTGAAGAGGAGGCACATGCTTTTGGAAGCGCTGCCTGCAACTGGTGATGCTCGTTTCTCCTTCACAGGATGTTTTTGCCTGGTAGGATGGGGAGCTCATGGAGCAGGGGCAGAGGAGGGGGGTGGCATGGGGTGTAATGGCCAAGGGAAGACATCGGGAGGGAACATGCTCTGTCCTTGCTACGTCCAACCTGTTGGGTGGCAGCAAATCCATATGCTTGTCCCCCTGTGCATGCCTCGGGTTCCCTTTCTACAAAATTTGATGCAATAACCTTAGCGAGCAGCGCGGCAATCCCCAGGAGACAGTGCTAGATAAAACAGCTGCATCTTACAGCTGAGGTAGGAAGCAAATGTGCTGGCCACAGACTGCAGAAGGTCTTGCTCTTCCAAATCTTCTCCTTCTTGGCTGGACCTGCTTGCTTTTTCAGGCATGCTTTGGATATGTGGCCACCCAGGCGCAAGTTCTCTGCAGCCTGCATGTGGAAGGTAAGGGGATTTGCTCCCTGCCCCGCACAGGCAGATTGCATGTCGTCTCATTGGAGGATGGAAGCCTCTGTGCATCAGTGTAATCCAGTAATTAACCATGCTAAATAACGAGGAGATGGCTAGATAATTCAGTCTAACCCTTCACACTTGAAGGATAGTGTTTTATGGGCTATAACACATTTTCCAGCTGGACCCTACTGCTCTCCTGGTACCACTTTGGACTTCCAGGGACTAATGTAACATAATGTGATATACTATAAATGCCTTCGTGCCAGACAATTATACTTTTAGAACCAAGCAAGAGAAGCGCCACACAAGATGGCAAAAATTACTCCGGTAGCACCAGAGATTCATTGCACAAGGCATTTTTCATGTGATGCCCAAACAATGACGCAATCTGATGCCTCTTACAGCCTCAGTATATCACGCAGAGACAGCGAGGGAAGTGTGCAGAAAGGATCCAAAAGTCCTGGGCTGAAATCCCAGTAAAGCCGACGGCAGGATTTCCATCCATTTCAAAAGGGCCAGGAGCTCACCCCTGAGAATCCGTACTGGCTCTGCCGGGCTGTGTGTCCATCTCCAACTTTTCCTTTTATGTCCTCCATAAAACGGACACGAAACCACCTGTTTGACTCATAGGGCTGCTGTGCCGTTTAGCTCACCGATACTACATGGTGCATGGCCTGACCAAAATAACCACATTATTTTCTTTACTGCCTGAATATCTGCCCATGGCACAAAGGCTGGAAGCAGATGCGTGTTCCCAGTCTGTGCTGTGCTGTCAGCTGTGAAGTCCTGCAAGCAGCATCTTCTCACTCTGGCGTCCACGTGCCCACCCGTCAGCCCCTTGGACAGCTCATGGGTTCTGCTGCTCTGCATCTTCTGGTCCATAAGCAAGGTGCGAATGCCACGTATCTCTGGTTTCAGACCCTTCCACCACGCAGGTCAGTATTTCCCTGTGCCTCTGGGAAAGCCGGAGGGATCCTTGCTGCCTGCGGGCTGAGCTGAACCGTGCCTGAAAAGGGCAGTCCCATTTCTAGGTTGTTCCCCATCAAAACTCGAGGTGGAGGCCTGGGGCTGAAAATCCCTTTAAATCCAGGGGTGCTGGGGGTGTCTTGCACCCTCTCAACAGGACAAGCAAGGAGATCTGTTATCCAAACAGCACGGCATGCCCACGTCTTCCCAAGAAAGCAGGAGGCATTCCTGTTTACAGCCAGGAATAGCTTTTCCAAAGTGAAAGAGAACCGGCTGGCAGCGTCCCTGCCATACGCAGACCACAGGAGAGAGCTTGGAGCTGGAAGACATAGAGGTGAAGGAGAGACTTTGGCCATCAGATGTGTCCTGGGCACCGGGCCGGGTGGTCAAACCCAAACAGGAGGCGTCACAGGTGCTGTGGCAGGCCACGTGGGGACGGCGGCACCCCGAAAATGAAAGGTGGGGCTGGAAGGGGAAACCAAGGGCTGAGTCACAGCCAGCTGCTGGGGAAGGAGATGACACGAGTGTGCTTTGTGCTGGGTTTCCATCCCCTTTGCTGCCTGAGGCAGAGGATTTCTATGCCCGTGGTTATGAGCACCTACTGAAGTCTCAAAATCTTCCCTCCGGAGGCATCGACTCCAGGATCCGGAGCAGGAGGTCACAACCCAACGCCGGTGGGATCTCTTCCAGCCCCACCTCTGGCATCCTACGCATCTTTAAGGGGCCCACGAGCAAACCTCCCGGCGCTTCAGCACGCGAGGCGAGCCGTGCCTGTCACCCACCCCCTGTGCCGGTGCTGGCACAGCATCCCGGGGCCGGCGTGCAGGGTCTGCACGACCGCAGCGAACAAAAGGCTCCCCCGGAGAGACGCATTCACAGCCAACACTGCCCGGAGGATGCTCTTAAGGCGTCGCTAATTGCTATTTGCAAGGCAGATCCTTGGGGAAGCAGCCAGGTAAGATGCAGCAGCTCTGCCTGCCGGCTTTTTGCATGCGGCAATTCAGATCCCGCGCGTTGTTTTCCGCCAGCTGCTCCGTCTTTTTGTGCGGCGGGGAGAACGCTGCCAGGAGTTTGTAAGTTTTAATATTCCTCCCGACCGACTAATGGACACCAGGCTTTTAGGAGATCGGCGTTCAGGAGGGTTAGAGGAGCCCTAAATGGCCGAATTGTTCCTCGCGCTGAAAGAAGCAGGCATGATGTTTCCAATTATTCTTCATTTCAGACAACAGCTAGCTGTTTTCGTTTACTGGAGCAGTAGCCGGGGAGGGAAACAATATTGAGTGAACGGTGCTGAAAAAGGCTCTGTGTAAAGCAACAAATTTTTCTGACATGGACCCAACCTTGCTTTAGAATATTGCTGGCAAGTCAATAATAGGTACAGCAGAAATCAATCGGCAGTAATGTTGCAAACGAGGCAGGGAGCACAAAAAGTCCTTTCAGCACAATAAATAAATCTCTGCCTGTTCAAACAAGTAGCGTTTATGACATGATACGGAACTTCCAAAAGCAGGCATTTGTGCAAACAGAGAAAGATGTTAAGTTTATTAAGCAGAGTAACCAAAAAACTGTCAGGCAACCTCTTCTCCTTTTTTTTTTTTTTCTCCCCCTTTTCCCCCAGTACTGTAGAGATAAAACATTAGAAACAAAATCTAAGCAAAAGGATCTGAAACTAAAGGATCTCGCAGAGAGATGAAGCTGGGGAGGCAGCCTCATGCTCAGAGAAGATGCTCCAAAATTATTTTTAGGATACAAAGCTATGGTATGATCCTATAGAATTTAGCAGGAAATTATACCTTTCTGTTGAGCTTTTGGATGTTATTAAATCTCTGCAATAGAATTTTAGAGGTTATTAAAAACTCTGTAAAAATTAAATTATTCTCTGTTTAACTCTACAGCCTTTTAAAATAACTTCTGTAAAACTGAGTTAAATTTCAATTGACTCCCACTGCTTTCATTGCTTATCCAGTTCTATGAGATTTTTCCCATAAAGGTGCATTATGTAACATTAAAATTGCAGTTGATTTTCATTTGTAAGTAAGTGGGCTGCCTTTCAGCTACTCTAGCCTTTATTAAAATATACAACCCAATAGTACTAAAAATTAGTAGCACGACATAAAAATCTTACAAAACATTCACAGATGCATATAGGAAGAAAGGTGTTCAGAAATACTTAAAACCTTTTAAAATGGTAGGTTTAAAACTTAGAAAGTCTGGCATAACCTGGCTATTGAGAAACCTAAGAGGCATTCAAAGCGCAAAGAGGAAAGGGCACTAGGACAAACAGGGAATTTGGTAATGTATGAGCCACGGTAAGGAAACCTCCTAGGAAACTGGCAATCTTGCAGCCCATCAGAGAGTAAAAGGAGTAATTAGGATGTTGCAGAGAAGAGAAATTATTTCTTTGTGTCTGTTTCCAACCCGGAGGTTGTCACTGGAATACTTGCTCTGTGCTTGCTCAATGCACATAATAAATCTGGGAATATTGTTGAAGAATTAGGCTAAGCCCATGCTTAAATATTTTTCTGAAATAACAGCGTCAGCAAAATCCCATGTGCTTTTTATGTTATACCAGCAAAGAGTCAGCATAATGCAAAGACAGCTTATTCTGCTAGAGGAAGCTCGTTTACCCCAAATTAACAAAACCGAAAATATCGACAGAAGGCAAGTTTGTGTAAAACCTCCTCTGAGGCTGTGCCACCGCTGCCTTCCAGGATGGGTCATGAACAGCCCGTGGGGCTGAGTAGCTCCTTCCCCATCCGTGGCTTTTTCCTAAGGAATGAGCACTGGGAACCTGCCCTGCAGAAGGCTTGGGGAACCTGGAGTACGTCCCATGGCACTGGGTGGCTGAGAGGTGCATAAGGAACTTGCAAGGAACTGGCCCAAGAGCGGTGCGAACAGGGGGTCCACGCTGGTGCTCTCTGCTGGGGCTTGCTACGGTGTGCTCTAGGTCCTGCTCCTCTAGCACGGAGCACACTGTGGCTTGGGTTTCCTTTGCGTAGAGGACGGGCTGGTGCATGCGTTGGTCTTCCCTGAGCATGGATTTTGGATATCCAGAGCTCCCTTGTCTTCCTGGACCTGGGAGCTGGGGATCTGGCTTCTCAGCATGGGCACCACCACTGTCCTTCCTAGGCACCAGAGCACCCAAGGCTATCCAAGAGCCTAATTCTGCACGGTGGATGGAGAGAGGCAGGCGTCCGTTCAGAGCACGTGCCCGTAATGCTTAACCCAGGTACATAAAGGACATTTTTGGATGTTCTCAAGTGAATCTCGTCACCAGTCCCCAAGAGGTGAAGACAAGTGCCCCGGGCTATGTCCCAGCCATGGCTCCTAGATGCTGGGCATGTTGCCTGGGGCTCTGCTTTGGGACAGCTCCAACTACTGAACATCTTCCAGTGCCTCACTCCGCATGCTGGCAAGCCCTGCTTGCCTAGAGAAGTCATATGAGAGCAGGAAAAGAGATGCAGGGAAAAGATAATGAACTAAAGAACGAGAGGTCTTTAGGATGGGCTAGCGGGTACCTCCATGTGTTCTGGGGCAAATTAGCTACGAAGAATTAAGCTGCTAGGAAATACATGCCTTCTTTGTGTTAAAAATCTCCAGTGTATCAGAGGACTGGACTACACCTGGGTAATGCTCCCCGACAGCAGAGACTTTGAAGGACCAAGTGACAGCCACGCTGGCAGTGTTCCCTGGCCCTGAGACCAACTGGCAGAGCCTGGCCACCAGGCTAAACTCTTTTAAACTCTCCAAAACAGGGAAGTTACAGTCAAACCGCCCATCAGGAACGTTAAGCTCAGGACTATGCCCAGACATTGTCCAGGAGAGCATTTGTTAGCCTTGGCCAAAACTACAGCAGGCACCACGTTACAAATTGAATAGGGTGGGCAATTCTTGGCCCTGCATAGTCACTAGTAGCCATCGGATCAGACCAAGGTCCAAAGAGCTCCAGCAGCTACCTCCAGCGATGCCCCGGTGTGCATCCCCACAGCCTGGACCGTGGGGCTGTTTGCAGTAAGTGCGTCTCCACCCTGGAGAAATTAGTGCCTGGGATCTGTCTCATGGCCTGCAGCATTGCACAAAAACAGGAAAGCCGTGCAGCCACCGTGGCTAAAAGTAAATTCATGATTAGCTAATATGTTTTGCTGTAATAGTAACACAGTGATGTCTGGAGCTAGCTCAATAGCCAAAAATGACTGGTGATAGTTACACCCTGTGCTTTGCACAGAACAATAAATAAATGATCCAACTAAAATGCTTTACTTGGTTTGTCCCATTTCTTTACTAAGGTGCAGGCAGAAGTGCCAGTTCTAAGCTCTTGGGGGCAGGACCTGTCGTGTTTTAGGCTGAGGCTTCCATCGTCCTCCATTCATCACTGTCCTCAGTGGCTTTCAGAAATCCCAGCTATGAAGCAACTATTCCCGAGTGGAACACAAACAGCTGTGCTGGTAGAGGCTCCGCTTGCGCCCCATGTCGTCACTGTCTGCAGCAAAAGGAGCTGCAGGGACATGCTACACCAAGGGAATCTTCACCCAGGTGCATCGCATGCCAGAGCTGAGGCTGGGGACCGCGTGCATGCCCCCAAACTGCTGCCGAGTGGGTAGGAGGGTGGGGACGTGGCCTCGAACTCCTTCAAGGTGCACCACGTCCCTCCGCCAAGACCAGCACGATGGGACCCCGGACCTTTCCACAAAGCAGTCTGCAAAGGATAACAGCTGCAAGGACCCCCCCAAAGCTTTTCCCAACCCGTTTCCAGATACAGAGCGCTTCCCAAAGGAGCCAGGCAGAATCTGGCCCAAAGTGAACGATGTGGCTTTTGCCTAGCCCTTTTCACCTGTGACTCTCAAAGCATTTGGCAAGGCACACTCTTCACTTTCCGATAATTGCAATAATCTAAGCAATGTGCATAATGATTCAGAGCTTTTATAATTACTTACTTTTGTCCAAAGGACAAAATACAAAGCCGTCTATCTGCAACACAAATTAATTTCCCCTCGTTAAGCTTGCAACCACGAGTTAATTGCACAGGAAGAAAATGCAGAAGACTTCTGATGCTATCCCAAGAAATTGCTGCTGTCGTTCATCCAGCTGGTCAGGATGTGATGATCAGTATCAGTCAGTCAGCAGCTGATCTGGCATTGGGCTCCTTTGATTTAATGTCCTGGAGACTCACTTGAACTTGCACGGAGAAACAAGTTCTCCTGAGGACACACAGAGTCTTCTCCTGGAAATGTAGCACTTCTTGTGAGTCCTGGAATTCCTTTGAATTGGAGGGAGGAGTTTTTCCACTGGGGAGTGGACTGCTTGTGAATCAGCCTTCTGAAGAAGAATTAAATTTGCTTATAATTTAAGATCTAGCTAATGCACAGGATGATCTTTTGGCAACGTTGTGATGCAAGCTTGACGTTTTGAGGTTATAATCCTGAAGCAAATAAAAGCAGAAAGAAGAATGGCTTTGGAAAAGTTCCACTGGGCTATAAGTCAGAGGCTGTTCCACAACATTTTATCTCTGAAATGTCATGCTGTACTGGCCTCAAAGCAAGAGGAACAGACGGTTCATCTAATACAATTATTTTAGGATCCTTTCATCATAAACAGTGTGCATGCCAAAATGCAAACGTATCATGGGAAAGCATTTCTCATTGAAGCCTGAATCTCCTCCCTAATGTTTATTCTATGTCACGGAGAACACGAGGGGCCAAATACACTCTGGGCTAACAACACTGGCATAAGTTCTTGCAGCATAAATCTGGCGGGGACTCAGGACGTGCCGGCCGCAGGAGGCAGCAGGCTGCCTTGCACCAACAGGCTAGCCGGTGGCTGATGATGGCGAGTGAGGAAGGGGGATGACGAAGAGACACCTGAAGCTTGCCTCGGTGGCTTGCTCCCTGCTGCAGCTGCTGGCTGCCGCCCTGGGTCCCCCCGGTGCCAGCGGAGCGGTGTCCCAAGCTCCTGGGAGGTGCAGCAGCAGCAGCAGCCTACTCTGGTATTGATGGAAATCCCCACGTGGTGGTCATTTGCACCTCCTTGCAACAGCTCTTTGAATGCCATCCTGGGTTGCAGATCAATCTCTTCTCCATTTTCAAGAACATCACAAAGTCTTTTTCCTGCAAAGAAAGCTTTCAGGGCTGTTAGTTGAGTTGGGGCTGCTGCATAATTCTCTCTCATCCTCAGCACGTTCACATTTAGTTGATTATTTCGGCTGTCTCATTGCTCCCACATTCTGGGCCATTGTCTTCTGTCTTGCAAGCGTGATCTGTAGTTTAAACCACAGCCGCGCTGCACTTTGTTTTATTGAGATACATCTTATTTCATCGCGATCCTCCGCCCGTGGGGCTGGTGTGACTGACTTTCACGTCATCAGCGAATTTATCGCTAATGACTTTCATCATTTCCTCTGGGTCAGTGCTAAAGACACTGAACAATCCAGGGTCCAAAATAAATAAACGGAAGACTTCAATATCTCCAGTATAATTGAATTTCAAATTACATTATAAGATCTGTTGCTGAAATAGTTTTTAATCCATTTAGTGTACCAGATTAGTTTTTGTACCTTTTTCTTTAATTGGGACTGTGTTCAGGAACTGTTCAATAACTCACAGAAATCTAAATAATTTATAACAGCCTTATCTTTATTAACCAAACTTACATTCTCATTAAAAAAACATCCATTTGTTTGACACGACAGGCTTTCCATAAAACTGCTCGGGCGTATCAATCAGGTCAGCATCCTTGAATTCATTACTGATCCTATCCTATATCAGGTTTCCTGTGATATCGTTTGGGATCAGTGTTAAACGAATGAATTCATAATTACCTGGGATTTTGCTGTTATAGGAAATACAGCCTTCTGAATTCCGCACAGAGTGTTCCTACAGATACACGCACACAGAGCCAACCAGTTTGGTCGGCGATCAGCTAGAAGGAGCAGGACAGTGGTACAAGCGCCCCAGGCTCACCCGCACAGGACAGTTTGGGTAGGGAAAGACCTCCAGAAGTCTTCAGACCAACCCCCTCTGGCACCAGGGCTGACTTCAACATCCTCAGACATTGCTCAGAGCCTTGCCCGGTTGAGTTTTGCAAGGATGGAGATTCCAAAAGCCATTTGGGTTCCTGTTGACCACCTTCATTGTAATTTTTTTTTTCTCCTAATACTTATGTCCTTTGCTGCAGCTTGTGCCGATTGAGCCTTGTTCTATCATTACGCCCCTCCAAGAAAAACCTGGCACTGTCTTTTCAATAACCTCCAAGGGGTAGTCACAGGCAGCAGCAAAACGCCTCTTCTTAAGCCTGAGCAGCCTCTACTCTTCTGCATCCCACCAAGCCTTCTCCATGGGCCCAGCGCTGCAGGTCCACGCGGTGAAATGCTCAGCTTCACCAGCAGCCCCAGTGCTGAGGGACAGACTGCTCAGACGCGGATTGCTACTCATTTACTGTTCTCTGCCAACGTGGGGCTTCACAGCTACATTCCAGCAGCTTAAACGCTACCTGGGTCCTCGTACCTGCCCAGGGGAGAGTGCTTGTGAGCCTGGAGAGCCTGAGGAAAGCCTTGAGCAAGTCACCTGTGTAAAGAGGAACGAGAGGTAGGTGGACGTAGGTGGAACTGCAGGTCTGCTGCTCATGAGACCTTGAAGGTTCAGCTTCTTCCTTGTTTAAAGATGTCATCTTTTTATGAAGAACAGTGACCTGAAGAGCTGGGAACTTCATTTAATACATTTCATACGGGCCTGGGTTTGTTGTCTGATTTACTAAAAGATAGCAGCACGACTTTTGGTGAAAAGCAATGCCGTCTGTGTGCTGCACGATATAAATCTCAAAGAGTAAAGGGATGTTTCAATGCAACCGTACACTCAGACCTTTTAATTGCCTTTCCTAAATGCCTGCTCAGCCTCCCACCGAGCTGGAGAGGGGGCCTCAGCATGAAGGTGACCTCTGTAACGTTACAGGCACCATCGCATTGATCTGCCATCCTAAAAAGAGTTTTAGATAAAGACTCCTAGCTGCTCTCTAAATCTAGGTGCTGGGAACAAGAGGGAAGGAGATGAGGGTGTGGGAAATGGCCTCCTCCATCCTTCTGGCTGGGAGTAAAGGCAAGGCAAGGACTGGCACAGTGGAGAGCTGAGGATGGGTTTGAAAAACAAATTGATTACTAATTAGATCTGCAATAAGAGTGCTAAATAAATAATGGTTTGCTACCTGGAAAAAGAACCAGATGTCTTTCTTCTGCAAAGAGAGACACCAAATTTTGGCTTGCAAGCCCAGCAGAAGGGCTTTAAGCTACGTTTGAAGGAGGCTGGCAACAAAAATCCAAGTGATGGAGCAAGTGATGGAGTGATGGACCAGACTGTGACGAGTGGGGAGGAGCTTGCTGAGAATAGGAAGGTGGAAGTTTACCAAGCTGAAAGAGAGAACAGAACGATGGAGTTTATTCCTCTGAAAAAAGGAAGGAGTGAGGAAAGCAGAAAAAGGAGACTGGGCAATAAGCTGCACAAAGACTGGAAACTAGAGTGGAAGATGATGTCTGTAGAGGAATGGCATGACGATGGAGGACTAAAATGAGAAAGACCAGGGACAAAATGAGGTTCAATTAGCAGGGGATATAAAGGGTGATAAGAGAATGCTCTGTAAAGGTGTCAGAAATAAGAGCAAGGCAATGGAAATTATACGTAACTGAATTAATGGAAAACGAGAGACTAGAAAAAACAACAGAGGAAAGACTGGAACTTTCATTATTTGTTATGCTTCAGCCATGGAGGAAAAAAAGAAACAGAAGGATGAGATATTTATCATATATTTATTTACTGAGGGAGTAAGACAACGCAAAACAACAAAAGAACGAAAAAGAACCAGTTAAAATCATTCGAAGAAGTTAGACCAATTGAAGCCAGCAGGACTGGATGGAGCTCCGGGCACTGGCCAGAGCAATTCCCGAATAGTCAGTAACGATATGGGAGAGCTCGTGGAGAAGCAGGGGGCTCCGCAAGGAGGGGAAAAGGGCAAACGTAGCGCCTGTCTTTAAAGAGAGGGGATAAGGGCTGAGAGAATTACCCAGCAGTCAGTTTAGCATGTAATGCAGAAAAATAATACAATAGACTGTTAATTAGTTATTAAGCACTTGACTGATAATAGAAATATACAATCAACCAGCTTAGATTTGTCATAAATGAGTGATGTTAAAGCCTTCTAATTTCCATCTTTGAACAAAACGACTGTGTTATAGAATAAGGGAGAGGGACTGTACGTGAGATATTTTGAAATAAGCAGGGTTTTCAACACCCTTTCACAAAGCATTTCCATAAGCTGACCGGGAACTATGATCTCTGTGAAATCATCTTAAGACACAAATGACAGAGAAAAACTGTATTCATACAAGAATTACTAATTCCTTTCCCCTGAATTTAGAAGGCTTTCCAAGCAGGCTCCCACAGGGTTTGCTCCTGGACCTGATTCTAATATTTTCATTAGTTATTTGGATGACGGAATAAAGAATATATAATTCCTCTGGAGGATGTGTTCCAAAATGTTCCTGGGAAATAGTATAAAATCAACCAGAATTGGTTCAATACAGACAGAAGCAACAGCACACGTAAATGTAAAGTGGCAAACCGCTGGTCAAGCAGCCATTTGAAGGAAAAAGAGCCGTGAATGAGGCTCTCAACAGTGCACAGCTGTTGCAGAAAAAAAGGCGAATCTTATTCTGGGACATATGAACAGGAGTGTAATAGGTGAAACTTGAGAAGCAATTATCTCAGTCTAATGAGGGCTCAGTTGGAATACCAGGTGTGGGTTTGGATGCCGTACTAGAAGAAAGTAGAAGAAAGATGTAGACAAATTGTAGAGGGTCCGGAGGAAAGCAATAGGGATTACAGACGCGTTGAAATGTTTGCAGGACAGGCTGACACATTTTCTTTGCTTTGTCTAGAAAGGAAAAGACCGTGGGAGAAGATGAAAACTATCTTCTAAGACAGTGGAGACTTATAAAAAGGATATTGACAATTGTTCTGGGTCCGACAGAACTAAATTGGCTTGATTTGCTGCAAGGAATGTTGTTACCAGGTATCTGGGAGAGAAGGAAAACCCACAAATCAAAACTAAAAGCTTTCTAAGTCAAAGAGAAGTTCTTTGAATTAAAAATAAAATTTCTAATTTAATTGCTACGTGTTCCCCTCTGGACGTGATTAGCCAGGGATGGTTTGATTCTGCTCAGGGCACCCTCAGAGGGGGATTTGTGGTCCTTTCCAGCTCTTCCTTTCCATGACCGTATTCTGTAGGTGTGCCAAGGCTTCCATCTTCCTCACGTCTGTCCAGAATGTAAAATATTGATGCAAACCTGGTGCTTGCACTTTAGCATAGCTTCACACACCCTGTTGGTGTGAATCACCTATCAAACAACAGCAGAAAGCCAGTGATACCAAACGAAGCATGGAGCTTTCCCTGACCAAGACCAAAATCAATCTTTCCTCCTGTGCATTGCATAGTTTCACCAATTTTGTTTTCTATGTACCAATGTTGCTCTGTATGAACAAAATGAAGAGTCCATTCCTGCATCTCCTACAGACAGCAGGGGGATGAATCTGGCACTGTGGTCTATTTTCTTAAAGAAATTAGTAACTGTGCTGTTGTGCAAAAATATGCTTTACACGGCAGGGAAACAGAGCGTTTCTCACTTTTCCCCAACTAGGAACTCCTAAGTTGCAAATAAAGGAATAGTACATGGATAAAGTTTTCCAGAGCAGTCGTAGGTTAACAGTTGGACTTGATGATCTTGGAGGTCTTTTCCAACCTAAATGATTCTATGATTCTATGATTCTATGAAGAAGGGAGTTCACATCCTATCTGCAGAGAACATAGAATCATCGAATCATCGAATCACAGAATCACAGAATGGTTTGGGTTGGAAGGGACCTTAAAGCCCATCCAGTTCCAACCGCCCTGCCATGGGCAGGGACACCTCCCACCAGACCAGGTTGCCCAAAGCCCCATCCAGCCTGGCCTTGAGCACTTCCAGGTCACTGGAGCTCTAGGAAGATTACAAAACAATGTCCTGGATGTCTCTGGCTGGAGATAAAGGAAGAGAGAAATCAAACAAAATCAGAAGCAGTCTCATGGTAGAGTCTATTGTACATCAACTACTGGAAAAAAGGAGATTGAGGAAGGGTTTTCTGAAGAATAAAGGAGCCATGCAAAGAATGATTGCTGGTGGACCTGAAGGAAAATGATTCACTGAGGTCAAGGACATTTTGAATTTTATAGTGAGAAGGAAGAGAAAAATAAGGAAAGGAGGAAGGAATTTAAGATTTTGGCTGTTGCTCCCTGTAGCCCTTAAGGTTTTGGGGAACTTTCTGCTATGCTGAAGGTGTTTCCTTTTCCCCTCTTAGACCAACACCAAGTTCTGAACGAACAAGTTCTATGGGAATCTTTCGTTTTGTAAAACACTTCATTCCATACGAGTAACATGGCTGTAGACTGACCTTCTCAATGTAGATCTGTGGCAAGGCTTGGGGAAGGGAATGATGTCCGTCCTTACTTTTGGAGAAGGAGCTACTGGGCCCCGGTTGGCGCTAAGTGGTCCTGGTAGGCAGCATGGAAAGTTAATAGTGCCTATGAATTTGTTGCTGCACTTCACCTTGAATATTTAGGAAATGCATGAGACTTTGGTTTTCAACTTAACAATCACTTTATGGACCTTGTGTGATGCTCACAGCATCCCCATTCAGCAGGTGGATCATTCCCATTCTCAAGAGCATGGAATGGGGACAAGGAGTTCAATAATTTATGGCTGGCAAATTTTGATAAGCCTCAAAGGTGGGAGAAATGAGGTGCAAAATCAATGTTTGTGCAGTCTCCGCACCTCTGCTTGGTCGCTGGCGTGGCTCTGCCAAATGCGCTTCACATGTTGCTGAAAAGGTGCATGAGGAAATGATCAGATAGGGTAGGATGTGGTTAAAGCCTCAGTTTGCAAACTGGAGCTAACGTCAGGGAAGCATATTATGTCTCACATCCACCAAAAGCCTCTAGCAATCACCTCCCACTAAGACGAAGGAGCAGCAGAGAAGGAATTGTGACTTCCTGAGTCCCAGCAGCTCCTGGAGCTGTTCCTGTTAATATTCAATTACGTGCTGCCCTGGACGTGGAGCACTGAACTACGGCTCTCTCCAGCCCTGAGGCTCAGCTGCAACCAATGCAGCTGCAGGAGGCAGAGCCACAGAGAGCCACAACCCCCAAAACAGGGTTATCACACCTCCAGCCGCCTGGGCAGAACCAGCAGGGAGGAGGAACCACGCTGTTCACCTTCTTCCTTCTCCATCTCCCCTATCCATGCTGTGTGGGTTTGGGGAAGAGGCTCCAGGTAGGAGCTAGCTGGTGGTACTGAGCACAGTGGGCAGGCTCATCAGACTTTTTTCCCCGTTTTTCAGCCTGGACGTGCTGATTGACCGTGTAATTCTCTGCGTGCGCTTCCTCTCCGTCTTGTACCAGGCAGCTTCTGCTATGGCTTTTCCCTCATCTCACCCCCTGCCCCAAGTGTCTCCCATCCCTGCTGACCCATGTACCCCTTCCACTTCCAAATCATGGTATTAACTTGACATTTGCAAAAGGTCACTGTGTTTGCTCTGCCCAAGAGTTGTATCACTCACTCTTCTCTTTGCTTTGTGAGCCCTTCAAGGCAGAGGTTATCTCCTTGGGTATGTCCAGGAAAAAGCCCCTGATCTCGTTTGGTGTCTATCAGCTGCAACAGAGATAACAACGTACTCCTTGATAGAGAGGCTGCTTCCAACATTATGGATTAATTTTCAGAGGTTAAGGAATCTTAACTCCTGTGCAGAAGTCATCCTTCCAGAAGAGGTCCATATGCAGCACCTCATGGCAGAACAACTAATGCCTTCGTTCCAACGAGTACCAGTGCCAGATTACTCCACGAGTCCATTCGGGCAGCGTGGTAGTGCTGGAGCATATGCCATTCGTGTCTGCTGCGGGAACAAATGGGACATAAGGCAGGTGGCACACAATGCAGATTTGTACATCTCTTTTATGCATAGAAAGGCACAGCTTTTTTTAGCGTGTAGTTTCAGTCACGCTGAAACTGTTTGCTGCATCAGACTAACTGCGATTGAGATGAGAGCGTATGCTATGCTTAGCGTTAGTATGGCTGTCCTGCGGCGGCTGGTCCAAGCAGGGTGCAGCTGGGAGACAAAGGCCATACAAATTAATTCGGGTAAGAATGGGTCTGAGCCTGTCCCCTAGCCCAGACCTGCCCATCATCCCTGTCTTTGCCCCCAGCACACGTCCAGGCAGAGCTGCTGGGCTCTCCCAAGCCATGATCTCAGCAAGGCACTCTGGAATGCCTTGGCACTCACGCGTGCTGACCACGTAGGGAAGAGGCATGGGTGGAAGATCTTTGCCTGCAGCTGCAGTGCCGAGACTGACGGAGCATAGGGGACAAACTGGGCCAGCTCTAAGAACAGCCCTACGTCGCTCCTCTGCCATGGTTTTCTTCGGGGGTGGCACAAAAGCTGGATCATTCCCGAAACTACATAAAGGCATCCCCAGCTATCAGCTTTTCCCTTGTATATAATACATTCCTTAAAGCACTTTACTGTTTTGCCTTGAAAACAACCTGTTCCCTGGACTCCCCTGGTTCCCATGCTTTTCCATGACATCCCTTGCCTGCCAGTGCAAACTATACTGGGCAGGGTACGGCAGCACCGTGGCTCGGTGTAGCTACAATTAATCTGTATAGATTAATTGGCTGGTGCGTGCGGGTTGAGCGGCTGGAAGGCAGCTGCCAGCCCTTCTATGGCTAAGTTCTGCTTCAGCTTCTGATCTGGGTCTCGCCCTCCTACCCGTGGGCTGATTTTCATGCAACTTGCAGGAGCATAACCGTCTTTGAAACAGCCACTCTCTCCCAAGTTCATCAGAAAGTCATTAATGGGTTCAAAAGCTTTTGGGAGAGGAGGGTGGACAAACCTGCGAACAGAAAAACAGCACGGCAGAGCCCTTATTTCCCTAGGGAGGCTGCCCAAAGAAATACAGGCATTTATTCTCATCTGTTGCTGGGCTCACGACCCACACAAATAACAGGGAAAAGCGAACAAGCAGCCGACTGCAGAATGGGAACAGGGAAAATGACTCAGCAAGCTTGGCACCAAGCTGGAGAAAACGCAGGTACATTATAACCTTGCTTGAGCATCCATCTCGCCCGTGACATGATGCAGAAACAGCAGCTAGTGCAGGTATTTGCATCTGATGGAAACATCCCTTCTGATAAATGATTTAGCTCTGCTTTCACAAATAGTTATATACGGGAGCAGAGCAGGTGAGAGGCTCCATTTGTATTTGCCAGTAAGGGAGAGAAAAAGTTCAATGAAAACCTCTCATTGCCTCTTAAATATCTTTTTGTTCTGTTATCGTTAACAAATAGCTGCTGAATTATAGTTTCATGCTTTGTTCGTGTCATTTTTCCTAAGATCAGTATTTCCTGCTACATCACCTTAGAAACTTGATCAACAAACACTGTGCTCTACATGTAAACAGAGCTTTATTTTACTCTATTTTTGACAGCAGCCAGTGTTTTAGAAACCAGAAGATTTCAGGTTCTCTGGGCTATTTGCCTCAATTTCACAATTTGGTTTTGGTTTTGAGGGCCTGTCAGCATTGTTTACACCCAGATGTGTTTGAGCAGCGATGTTTTCATGTGAGTGGCAAAGAAAATATACGACTGCAAACTGCCTTCTGGAATCAGACTTTCTCTTCTATTGAGAATCTAAACGAAACTGCACTTTCTAACACATGGGAACTAAAGAGTGAAACGCATTAGAACGAGAAGTGAAACGAGAAGATTTAGTTTCGGTGACTGAGATAACAAGAAAGAGGCAAAGACAACGCTGGCAAGTGAGAAGGACCATCTCCGGAGCTCGAGCTCCGACAAAACCCAGGAGCGTTATCTGCACCAGAGGAATTAAGGAACTCTGCCGGGCCTTTTAACCATTTCCCTGGGGAATGGCACCGGCTCTAGTCCTGCCGGTGGCTCGCCTGTGCCAGTGCCCCAAAACAAGTTTTTTTTTTTATATATTTTTGTAGAAAACCAGGGCTGGAGCCCTATAAAACAAACCCTGTGGATCAGAACCAATACAGTTTTCTTACTTGCTTTCACTGTATGAGCATTTCCCAGGTAGCTGCGGTGAAAACTCTTGTAAATTAATCCAACAGTAAACAGGGGGATTATTTTGGGCAGTTTTAAAAAAACTGCACAGGAAGCCTAGCTATTGAGCCTCCTGTGATCTGCCACAACGCACAGACAGACTCCATCAGTTAGGGATTAATTTTAAGGCAGATATTAAAGCCTATCACATGATGACAGATTTTCCTATATGTGCACTTCAATAGGATGCTATAAATCCTGCGTGTACGCATATATATGCACGTGTATGTGCACGTCAGTGTTTATTTAAACCTTTTCATTCACAGCCAGACACAGCCTTAGGCTTCTTCAGGCCTTTCCAAGGAACATAAACTTGGGAGGGAGGGGGAGAGAGAAGAATTATATTTAAACCCCACATTTTTGAAAGTAAGTTTTTGAAGCAAACAAGCTCAGGTGGACGGAGCCAAGCTTGTAAAGATTTTATAACAAGCCATGTTTTTACAAGGAAGAAGAATCCCTGCTCTTTCTTAGTCCAAGACCTCATTGTAAGGATTTAGAGCAAATATTGCGAAAAAGTGCCTTTTTACAGAAACGCATCACTTCGCTTTTCTGCCCAGCTGTAACCTAAAGCGTCTGGGCTCGGTGAAATGAAACACAGCCGCGCGATGATGCGCTGTGGCTGCCGCCGCCGCTCTGCCTCCTGCAAATCTCCCAGCGCCGGGCAGCGGTCTTCCCGTCGGAGCCTGGGGAGGGAGCGGTGCCTTCTCCCAGCCTAAATCCTGCGCCAGGCAAACTTCAGCATCGCAGAGCGGGGCTGGGCTCTGCAGCGAGCGGTTCTGACGGAGGTGCCTGCTCCAGCCCCCACGTTTGCAAGGGTTCGCATGGCGAGGTAACTCTCTTCCCATGACACAGCAGAACAGCAGCAGCAGCAGCAGCAGCATAAAAAAGATTAGTTCTGGCAGTGCTCCAAGGAGACTATTTTATATCCCAGCTCCAGCCCCTTTCTCCTTTAAGAATGATCCAGAGGAGGGAATATGGAATAAAAAGAGGCTTAGTGAGGTAGGCAGATAAACCCCAGGGAAATAGAAAGGGAGGCACGCCGGAGCTGGAATCCACAGCAGTGGGACAGCCTGGATGTAACGGCAGAAAGAAACAGAGGGGTAGAAAACACCCCAAAATTGGACAGGGAAGGACAGATGAGCAAACATGAGGTGTAGGGAGGATAGTGGGAAGCATCTGAGCCCTCCAGGGAAGAAGGAAGGAAGGGAGGATGAACTGCTCCTCACTCGGCTAACCCTTTTTTTTTGCTTAAAATCATTAATAACTCCTACAAAAGCCCTGTTTAGGTACTGAAAAAAAGTAGTAAAGTATCTGAAACACCGACCTGTTACATATACAGCTCACTGTGAGGCCACGCGGAATTGAATGGGGTTGAGCACGGGTATTCCAACTCGGAGAATCCAAGCAGGAGGGCGAAAGGAGATTTGCCGGGGCAGGGCCCGCAGTGTCTGACCGAGCAGCTCTGCTCCCGTCCCACGGCTGGCACGGGCACCGTGTCCCCTGGAAGCGTGATGGGCATCGGTGCCAGCCAGGGGTGGAAAAGGTGATTTACTCGTCTCCCTTCGAGGGAACGCTATGAGATGCCGAATAAACTGGATTCCAACCCTGTTCTCGCAGCTGTGGGTCACGATTTGAACCGTCCAGGGGCTGTGAATTTCAGCGGGGCAAGCTTTTCCTCCCTCTGTTTTTAACAGCAAATACCTGGCCCCCCAGCCAGCCCCTCAAACTTCGCGCCTGGCTGCGAACGCCGCCGTTAACATCGCGGATTTGGGAGCCGGATTTGGGGAGCTCCCGCGGGAACCGCGCGTCGCCCTTCCCGCACAAAGCCCAGGCATGGCAGGAGCCTCGGCGCAGCAGCACGGGGCGAAGGATTGAAGACGGGTGCGGGGAGCGGGTGGGCTTCAGCTCCATCACCACCATCCTTGGGGCACAAGCTCGAGCTGAAGCCGCTTCAGCACTGAAGGCAGAACAGCAGCCTCCGAAACGCCGGCGGCCTGCGCGCGGACCTCCAGCGGGGAGACCCCCACCGCACACAGCGGGGGCGTGGGACGGCCGGGATCTTCCCAAATTGTGTGAAATATCTTCTCGTTCCTCTTTCCCTTATGTAAGGAGCGGCTGTTGGTGTGCGGGGCTTGCTCTAGTGTAGCGTCAGGCGCGCATCATTAGGAACTTCAAGCATCTTTCACTCCAACCTGGATTAGGAAGCTGGTGTTGTTATTACAGGTTAGACCACTGAACAGTTTTTCTACCAACCCGCCGAGCTGCGGATCTAAACCCACGTTTGCAAGCAAGGCAGCCAACTCCGCACAAGCACGGCAATGGCACCGCTCGCATCTTCTGCACAAACAAGTTTCTGCCACTTCAGCACCGGNNCCACTCCAGCACCGGAGCCGCAGCCGAGCGGAGGAGCCGCAGCGGATCTCCCGCAGCCGCCGCCGCAGGCAGGGGAAGGTGCCTGAGCAAGGTGCCTCGGCGCTCGGGGTGCAGGGGGCGAAAAGAAAGGGGGGGGGAATAATAATAATAATAGTAAT
>VXAA01007086.1:20674-35842 GCA_013399115.1 Anseranas semipalmata | reverse complement strand
GAAAAAGAAAAAGAAAAAGAAAAAGAAAAAAAGAGAAAGAAAAAAAAAAGAAAAAGAAAAAAGAAAAAAAAAGAAAAAAGACAATAATTTCATTCAGACAAGCAAGTCTCTGATGACACATGCCATTTTTGAGTTTCACCTTCAAGGTCTTAAGAACTGTTTGATTTTGAGATGATACTGTGTATAGAAGGTTAATTCAGTGACACTAGAACACACTGGAAAGTGGCAAACCCAGAAATATATTTGAGATAACACTTGACATGGTTTAATGGAGAAAGATTTGCTACTCTTGAAAACACTGTTGTTTTCACAGGATTTTTTTTTTTTTGCTTTTCAAAATAATTTGTGGTTAAGCTCTCACCTTTAGAAACACCGTGTTTGAAGCTTATGTGGCAAGGTTTTGGCAGTGGGGAGTCTGCAGGGGTGGTGTCTGTGAGAAGAGTCCAGCAGCTGCCCCATGTTAGATAAGATCCAGTTCCAGCTGGCTCAAAAAGGGACCCGCTGCTGGCCAAAGCTGAGCCAATGAGTGATGTTGGTTGCACCTCTGTGAGAGCAGATTTAAGAAAGGAAATATCACTGCTGCGCTGCAGCAGCTAGGAGAGAGAAGTGAGAAAATCTGAGAGAGAAACAGCCCTGCAGCCACCAAGGTCGGTGCAGAAGGAGGGGAGGAGGTGATCTGGTGGGAGCTGCCGCCTGTGGGGGACCTGTGCTGGAGCAGTCTGTTCCTGAAGGACTGCACCTCATGGTACAGACCCATATTGGAGCAGTTCTTGAAGAGCTGCAGTCTGTGGTAAGCCCAAATTGGATCAGATCAGGAAGGACAGCATCCCGTGGGAGGGACCATGCTCTGGAGCAGGGGAAGAGAATGAGGAAGAAGGAGAGGCAAAGATGAAGTGTTATGGACTGACCGTAACCCCCATTCCCTGTTCCCCTGAGCTACTCAGAGTAGAAGAGGGTAGGTGGGGGAAGGTGTATTTAGTTTGCTTATAGTTCTCACTGCTCTAGTCTGTTATCAATAAGCAATAAATTACATTAATCTCCTTTATGCTGAGTCTCCTTTGCCCAGGACAGTAATTGGTGAGCTATCTTCCTGTCCTTATCTCAAGCCATGTGCTTTTTTTTTCATCATATTTTATCCCCCTGTCCTGTTGTGAAGTGGGAGCAAGAGAGCAGTGGTGGAGCTGAGCTAGCCATCAGTGTGAAACCACCATACATAGACCTGAACTAAGATTCCTCCCTTTTAATAGAGTAATAGTATGTGAGATGCTGAATAACAAAAGCTAAAGACTAAATTATTTGTTAAATATCACTCTTTAAAGTCAATAAATTTATAAACAAGAAAAAAATCAGACAACAAAATGAAAGAGGTGGCACGTTAGAAAAATCACACCGAATATTTTTAAAAGTATGGTAAGATAAAATGTTCTGGATTTCAAGGGACATCCATTTCCAAAACAGTGACTTTACCAAGCATGGACTTTATACCATGGATGTTCAGCTGTTGATACAGGAGCCTCAGGTGGAGATACAGAAGGGTCTAGCCAAACCATTCTGTAGTTCTTACAATCAAAAATACCAATCTAAACTGAATAGGTGCCAAATGTGATGTATGTGAACCAGGCTGAATTTAACTGTAATAACGCGAACCTAAAGTAATCATATTGTTGTCTTTAGAGCTAACTCAGTGGATCGGCCTCACCAATAATGAAATAAAATAAAATGATAACAATAAAATGATTACAATAATTGAGTTCTGAGATTGCAGCAGTGTGATTTTTTACTGGATTGTCAGCAGATAACTGTAGGTCTGAATAGAGTTTTCAAACCCACCAAACGGCATTCAATAATGTAGGCATAATCAAAAATGAGAAAAGCCTTTAACTTTTACTTAATCTGCTTCCCAAGCTTTCAGACAAGTCCACTATAGCAGAGAAGGCAAGATAGAATTGTTTCATAAAAAATAATCCTTGTCCATCACATCTTTGTCAGTCAGTAATCAGCATCCAATTGCCATAGCATTGATTTCCCAAAGCGGGACTAAGTGATTCAGATATGTCAGCAATATCCATTTGTCTTTGAAGCAAAGAACATGCTTGGCTGTACCAAAAAGGTATAACATATCTAAGTGCTACTCCTCAGAGTCTTAAGCTAGAGCATAGTTCTGCTGGAGTCGAGCACATGTTTAGAAAGCGAAGTTGGAGAGTAGGAGAAACATATCGAGGCGTCCACTAACAAGCATTCCCAGACTGAAGAGCCACTCTCAGCTGCTCTCCTCCCAAATGCAGAATTTGTGAACAGATTGTAATCAGTACTAAACACTTCTGATAACCAAGCAGGTTCCAAATATTTCAGCAGAGTATTTCATCACTATTTCCTTCCCAGTCAAGAGGATGACAATAGCAATAAAAACTGGCAGTATTACTTCAGCAGTTGACCCCACTATCTACAGTAATGTAATGTCATTAACTATATCTGCCCAGCCTCAAGGACCAAGCACATTAAAGCTAATCCTAAAATACTAAATTCTAAAGCAAATTGATCATATCCACATAGAAAGAATTCCAAATGAGTGTAGTAAGAGTGGGTTTGGAATCCTTATAGATTCTAGTAAGCTTGCTCTTGGAAATAAAGCAAAGGTTTCCAAACAGTGACCTGTTTACTTTTTATATGATGTCAATAATTTCAACTTGCTTTTAATCTAAACCAGGATAATTTTCCCTCACAAATGCATGTATTGAGCTTCCTCACTTCCGCTGAAGTCTTATATAATCAAGATCCCATTTAATTTATTTTCTGTAGAAACAAATGCTAGTAAATATGGCGGGCTTCATAAAGCATCTAACTGGGGATATGCATTTCAAGAAGAAAGAGCAACTTTTCCATTGCTATTTGACCATTGTAAAGTATCAGTGTCTCAACATTTTTTTTTACTCTTAATGTGAAACTGTGCTGTACTTCAGATCAAGGTCCAGTTCAAGGAACTTCAGTCACTTTAAGCAATATTCTTATCGGCCATTTTTTAATTTTTATTATTTTATGACTATTTTATTATTTTATAGAAATCTTTTGATACCTACATTATTTTAGATTAAAAAAAAAAAGAGAGAGTTTTACATGACTAATGCAGATTTCCTTGTCATGTGGAAAGGCTGTATACAAGTGGAAACGCTTGGGATAAAAGATAAATCTTTTTGTCTACAGTTCATTCATACAAGTTCTAAGAAGAATCAATTCTGTTGATTTGCTTCTGCTTCTGTTCCAAGCCACAGTAGAGCAAATTTACCTCCATTTCCAATCTTATGTCATTTGGGTGCAAACTTCATTTTTCTTCTGTTCATACCAGAAGCTGTATTCTTGGGCACTCCTATTCATGTGACAATGTCCTAGTAAGGCTAGAAGAACCTGTGCATTTAGGGCTTTCAGAGACTATTGCAAATGATGATGCTTTGGCCTACCAGCCTGGCTTTACCAGTAGAAAAAATATAAGTAGTTATTTAGGCAGCAGATGCCGCAGGTGTGAGGTGTGAAAAGGAACAGATACTCAGCATATTGGTTCTGTACTACAGTGATGGAGGAAAAGGACAGAAGGGGAAGGGCAATAGCAGCTGTAATGGGCCATATTCCCTTCATGCACCAGCAGTTCCTGCCTGGCTGCTCACAAAGGTATTTAGTTCAATTCTCCCATGTGACGGGCATGGGCTTGTGGAGAAGGAGGGCAGATTCCAGAGGTGTAAGCGATAGTCTTAGTTTCACTAAACCTATTATTCAGCTTTCTTCTGGAGAGTTTTGTAGGAAGAAGAAGTTTTTTCTACCCATTCTGTTACCTTCAAGTATGTGTGCTTGGAGCCATAGAAATTTATCTGCTGTTTGCATCAGGGTCCCTATGCTGAGGTGTTGTTCTGATTCTGCTGCTTACTCTTGTCTTGTCTTACAGAAAGACCATAGATATTTATGGTGCTTTTCTCAACTCAAGTTCAAAGATGTAACACCTATACTATATTTTTCTGTGGATTCTTGATTTAAATGCCATAGATATTTGTAGATAGTGTCTTCTGTCAGGAGAAATACCCATTACATATATAATTGTTATATTAGGGTATCAGAATCTAGCTTTAAAGAACAAACAGAACTTTGAACTTATTGGATGGTACACAGAAAAAACATTATGTGTGTATCATATTGCAAAGATCTATCGTAAAATATGTGAGCACAAGATAATCCATCTATAATTTTGAATCTAAATACACTTATTTATAGCAGATGAATATATATTTGTACTATAGCACAGGTAACTTCAAAGTCATCATACCCTGTGCAAGCTCATGATTTATTCCTGAAAGATTTTCTCCCAGATCATCATCTGTAACGGAAAGCTATAACAGTTAGCTTTCTGTTATGGGCTTTTTTAAACTGTTTTATCTTGCAATTTTTTTATGGTCCAATATTAAACTAAAAGAGCTGCTGAAATGAAAATAATTATATCTATTCATTTTAGGAAGCTCTTTGTGAAAATTACAACCTTTCCATGTCAATTTTGAGGGTATCATTAGTGTTTTGGAAATCAGTTGCATCAATGTTTTTGTTTTAAAGATACATTGTGTCCTGAAGGGTGGTTTATAAACAATTTTCCCAAATTATTTTATGACCTTGTGGATTCGTGCTTTAAGCTTCAGCTATCTGACAAAGCTTCATGACTCATTTCCTGCTTGCCTTTTCAGGTGTATCATCCAGGACTATTAGGAGAGCACATCTATCCCTCATTATCCTTGGGAACTGACACATATGGTGAAACAGAAATGACACCAAAAAAAAGAGTGATTTCTCTCTTTTATCTTTAATTGCTGATTTGTATGAAGTCCCACTGCTTTCCTGTAAGTTACCTGAAGGCTTGAATTGCTCATTTTATTGTTATTTTTGCTCTGATTTTTTTGCTTTTGAATTCATATTGTGACGAACAGGTATTTCTTAACCCCTGTGTTGGTAGTGAACTGGTTGGGTGCAGCTTGTAGTATCTGAATTCTAATTGGCTATTCTCACTGAGCTGAAGCTTGGTCAGCATTCCTACATATAAAAATTTATTTCCATTTACTTTATTCTATCCCTTTTTTCCCAAATATCCAATGAGACAAAAGAGTGTGCAAATATTCAGATAAGAAATATTCCTAGCAAGCATTGATGCAAAACTGTCCTTGAAATAAAACTGCTTTTATGGCTTGCAAAACTATAGAGCATTTCAGAAGTATAATAGGCTGTTTACATACTCTTCAAATGAGCACGTTTAAAACAGAGGACTGCATGCAAGCCATAGTGCACCCTTTATAACGAAAATATACAGCATGCTTAGAGATGTTCATATGTTCCCCTGTCCAGTAGTTTGTATTGCTGGTTTAAAGGTTTTCATTTTCTTTGTTGAATTGAAGAAAAGCAGTCCTGTTGCTAAGGTGTTAAATTCAGCATATAGCCTACAGGTGTTGAGGTTTTTAGCCCTCCAGGGAGCTTTTATATGACCTTTGATAAATACCTCTGTGCTTCATTGCAACCATCTAAGAAACACAGGTGATAAATATGTCTTTTTCTGACTCCCTTTTCCCTGTTACCATTCCAGGTACTAAGTGCTCTCAAGATTGTGTTTGTTTTGCTGTAGCAAGTATTGGTTCTACAGTGATGCAAATGCTCATAGCACTGCCATGCAAAAACTACAACGGAAAAATATCTGACTCAAGCAATGCAGCACAACTACAAAACCTTGGATATGAATCCAGTTTTATTTTTGATGTCTTGCTTCAGGACAAAAGGTTTGCAAATAAATAGTCTGGCTCCTCGCTAAGATGCAGGAGCTTTGTCTTAATGAAAAGATGAATTTCAAAATTTAGAAATGGCAATGGTTATGACTGGTAAAAATCTGTGAACTGTTTGCTTGCACTGAAAACTAGAGTAACGTGCTGGCTAACCCATTTGGCACAGGCTAAAAGATCATTTTTAGCACATATATAGCACACCTATATTCCTATAGATATGAATAAATGCTCCTTCACAAAATATGTGAAGTTTTTATGCAGGTCTCTGAGTTGTACCTTCTGCACTTCAGTCAAAAACTTAACTTCATCAGATAAGAAATGCTTTGGATCAATCTAACTGTTTTCCCTGGTTCCATGTTTATTGCATGGTTAGTAGCCCACATGATTTCCTTCCCCTTTCCTTCATACCTCTCTGTATGAACTATTTCTCCTTACCTCTCTCTGAAGAATATTTTTTCTCTGAGCATAGAGTATCTCTTAAGAGCCTTTTCACCAGCACTTTTTGGTGTAGAACAAATGACATTTTAAAAGGTTAATCTAAAGGAAACATGTAACAGAAAATAAGAAATATACATATACAAATGGATTCAAGGGGAACTACCTGCTGGATTCAAATTCCCATCTTCCGCTCTGCTAGAATGATATATCTTTCAGGAAATCACCCTTATCTCCCGCTAGCCACAAAGGGACAGATACCACATGGACTCTCATTTCCCAGAAATGTAGCAGATTTTTAGATTGCATTCCCTTTAGGTATGAGCTAACTCACCCTTCTGATCACTTGTTAAGGTCTTGTTTCATCTGTTAAGTTCAATTAGCCTACACGGACTTATCAAACTTTTCATTATTTTTCTTCCATGCAAGCCGTCCATCAGAGCTGCATTTCCTCAAGTAACTCTGCCAAAGCAGTTTGGCTAACTATCTGGTGGTGCTAAAAGCTAATAAATCTTTTTAGGGGCACAGGTAGCCCTGAGAATGCTCTGAATTTAAAGTCTGATTTATGTCCTTGGCTCAGCAGAAAGATCACTTCTGTAAGAACAAAAGCACCAACACCTAAGTAGAGCTGCAAATTCTTGAAGTGGCAAAATATTACCTAAGTCTGGGTTGAGATTTAACTCTGGACAATAAATCATAGCTGTGTACTCTCTGAGAACCTAAACCTTAACTGGCCTGTCTTTACTATAGACTTTGAAAGCTGATCTAGCTGCCAATTAGATTTGTCTTTCCTGAGTAAAATAAAATTGCTGTTTGGAGTGAGGTGTCATATTGGTCCATTGCAAAAACCATTCAAATTACTGGAAGGCTTGAAATCAATAAAATAAAGTGTCAGTGAATGAAAACCCATTATGGAAGGAGAAACCCATTTCTAAAACCTTTTTCTAAAATATTTTTGGATAATCTGATAGAAAAGTGATTGTAGTAGGTTTAGAAATATTTTATTGCATATGTCTTTTCCTTCTCTAGATCTGAATCAAGCTTGAGCATGAAAGAATCTCTGTAATACTCTGTTTGTTTTTTTGTTGGTGGTGTTTTTAGATTTAGATTTTAGATTTTAGGTTTTAGATTTTTTTTGGTTNTTTTTTTTTTTTTGAAAGAAGAGCCTCAAATGCCTAAGTTATTTTTTGGTTTCATAGATTCAGACTAATATAGATTGAGAGGACCCTCTGGGGTCATTTAGTTCAACCTCCTGCTGAAAGCAGGTCTCATTAGCTCAGGCTGCTTGGGACATTTTCAGTTGAATCTTGAATACTTTGTCCAGTCAAATTTTGAGTATCTCGAAGAAGGGAGATACTTGTACTTTCACTTTTTGGACAACATATTCTGTTGCTTAACTACTCTCACTGTGAATTTTTTCTTCTATGCCCAGCTGAAATTCCTCTAGCTGCAACTTTCAATCATTTGCTCCACAACATTTTGCTGTGCCCCCGTCTGGCTCTGTCTTCTCTATAACCACAGTTAGAGTATTCAGTTATTGGTGTAAGTCCTGGTAACTTCAGATATCTGTATCTCCTCAGCTTGTAGCTTTACACTTCCATTTGAAAATGTGCTGTGCATACTATAGCTACTGCACCTATATATACAATGTGTGAAAGCCAATAATAGAGTGGTGAGTCAGGACGCAACTCTACCCAGGAAAAAAAGAGGTGATGGTCCCCCAGTGATTTCTAACCATTCAAGAGGCACAATCCCAAGTCTTACCAATTTTTCATGATGTTACCCTTCTGTGCTGCAGATCACTGATTTCTATCTGCTGGCTGGCAAGCAATATGTTTCCATAGTCAGAAAAAGCTGTCAACAGCAGGACAATTGGAATAAAAGCTGGCTTTTTTTTTTTCTTTGATATCTTGTTCCCTCTTAAGCATGGTTACTTAAGTATGGGACTGTAACCCCACTGATGTTTTTCTTGTGTTTTGGGAGAGTTTGGAGGATAACAGAGACAGAGGTACAGAAATTTATCTCAAGGGGACTTCTCTGATATACTGATGAGGCATGGCTTAAGCAGGATATAAAACCATTATGCAAGTATTATATGTACTATTTTAATGTCTAAACGGATTTAATATGTTTTTTCTGTATAAAGATTTTGGATATCTATGAAAGATGATTTCTTTAAATAGTAGACTTTCTAAAGCTCAGACGTTTTGCACTTTCTAACACATGGTATATTTTCTGTTGGTGAAATATGAGATTTAAAATAAGCTATATGCCTAACATTGTTCTTTACACTTTGATGAATGTTATGCTTATTCCTAAATATATGAGAAAATGAAAAACTTTTGTAGTAACAAAATACAAAACAGGAAAAAAAGTTTTCTCATTTTAATAAACTGAATTAAATTTTTCTATGTACTATAATTTTAAAAAATCATCTACAGGAATAGATATACTAGCAAGTAATAAATCAGCCTTGCCATTCTTCTTTTATTACTAACTATGAGTGAATGTTATAGATTTATGTTCTGGTAATTCATCTCTTTCCATCCATTATCCTGGAGGTAATTTGTTTTGTTTATAATAAGAGATTCTCAAACTCATTATATTAAATCCTCAGATAACAGAAAATATATAAGACTGAAGGAAAAAAAAAAGTCCTGAATGAAATCACTGCTGCTTTGGTAAAATATGGATAGAAAGTTGTTGTTGTTTTTTTTGTTGTTGTTGTTTTGTTTTGTTGTTGTTGTTGTTGTTTTGTTTTTGTTTTTTTAATTTCAGAGATAATAAAACAGTATTCGCCTGCTACATCAGAGCCGGGGATGATGGTGAAAGTATCTGTTGTGACAACTAGCAGCATATTAAGAAGCAGAGATTAGCTAAAAATTGCAAGGCCAGTCTCCTGGGTTTTACAATTTCAAGCCAACCTCTCCACAGTTGCTGCTTCAGCTTTTATAACTTAAACGTGTTAGCTGTATTTGGCATCTTTTTGGTATATGAAAACCTAGTCAGCTTTACTATCTAACAGCAACTTACATATATTACACACTGTGGTGGTTTCACCCTGATGGACAGTTAAACTCCACCACAACTGCTCTCTATTCCCCTTCTCAAAGGAAGAGAGGGAGAAAATATGATGAAAAGGGGATCAAGGGTTGAGATGAGGACAAGGAGATTGCTCACCAATTACCCTCATGGGTAAAATAGACTCACTGTTGGGAGATTAATATAATTTATTGCCTAACAGACTACAGCAGTGAGAAACTACAAGCAAACTATAACACCTTCCCCTCCATCCACACTCTTCTGCCTCCTCCCCCTGAGCAGTTCAGGGGAACAGGGAATGGGGGCTGCTGTCAGTCCGTAACATTTCGTCTCTGCCACTCCTTCACGGTCACTCTCTTCCCCTACTCCAGCATGCAGTCCCTCCCATGGGATGCCATCATTCCTGAACTGATACTACATGGGCTTCCCACAGACAGCAACTCTTCAAGAACTGCTCAAATATGGGTCCATACCACAGGGCCCATCCCTCAGGACCGAACTGCTCCAACATGGCTCCCCCACGGGCGGCAGCTCCTGCCAGATCACCTGCTTCTCCATGGGCTCCTCTCCACAGGCTGCAGCTCCGGCCTGGGCCTGCTCCTGTGGGAGCTCCCATGGACCGCAGCCTCCTTCACGTCAGATCCACCTCCTCCTACTCCACCGTGGTACCCCATGGGCTGCAGGGGGACAGCCTGCTCCACTGTGGTCCTCTCCATTGGCTACAGCTCCCTTTCGGAGCCAGCTGTAACTGGCTCATGTGTAACATGGGGCAGTTCCTGGACCATTCTCACAGAGGCCACACCTGCAGCCTGTCTGCTAGCAGTAAACCTAATACAGCAGGATGGAAAACAAGCAGTACCAAAAGTTGAATACAGGGGGAACCCTGGGGACAGGCCAAATACTCTTCATGCCACTGCTGGGAGGAAGCAAAGCTCTAGCGCTGCAAGGGGACGGCCTGCTCCACCATGGGCCTCTCCACGGGCTGCAGGGGAACTTCTGCTCCGGCTCCTGAAGCCCCTCCTGCCCTCCTTTGGCACTGACCCTGATGGATGCAGGGCTGTTTCTCACTCCTCTCTCCCAGCTGCTGTTGCACAGCAGTTTTTTCCCTTTCTTAAATCTGCTCTCCCAGAGGCAGAACCAGTGCTGCTCACTGGCTCAGCCCTGGCCAGCAGCGGGTCCCGTTTGGAGCCGGCTGGAACTGGCTCTTGTCTGACATGGGGCAGCTGCTGGGCTCTGCTCACAGAGGCCACCCCTGCAGACTCCCTGCTACCAAATCCTTCCCACATAAACCCAATACACACAAACTGTTGTGTTTCATGTTTTGAAAAGTTTGTTCTTGCAAGTCTAGCTGGTGAGTCTTTAGCTAGCCTTGATTACTTAAATTGTAGTCCCTTTTGTGACCAATGTCACCAAAGCAGCCCTGACAAGATTCTTTTCTCAGCTCATCATCAAAAGTAAAAAGATAGTAACAACACTTCTGTGGACATTTGAGTCTAAAGGACTGTTGATCAATAGAGTTGGTTTAATTTTGACATGTGGCAAACAGGGAAAATAGAATTTCTCATTAATAGCACAGCAGCTGTTTCATGAAATTGAACTGACTATTTTTTGGTCTTTGATGGTGGGATGAGCTTCTTCAGAGAGATACACCGAAGATAGTGATCCAGATCCTGCTGGAGGGTTATGTTGGATTTATCTGTCTTTTATTTGTCCTTTATTGTCTCTTATTTAACCTATTCCACAGCTTGACTTATGTTATATATTACATAATAGAAAAAAAAGCGTATTACATTATAAAATTTGGATTTTTTTTTTGTGAACTAATTATTATAACATTGGTTACCTAATCCCCTTAGAGCTTAAAAATAAAAATATTTGCATTTGTAAATGATTTATTTATTAATTAAAAATAAAAATAAAACTAAGTATTAAACTCTGAAAGCATTCAAATGGTAAAATTGTTCCAGAATAAGTACCTTAATGAAATGCATTGTGTTTTAAAACACTGCACAGGAGCTCTTAAAAAAATTTAAGAGATGGCTTTGGAATTTTGAGTCTTTTTAATTATTTCTAGATGCCTGATTTTGAACAAAGTTTTGGATGGTATATATCCCTTTGTATGTGAAATGGCAAGATATGTTTGGTGTGTACAACTAGCCTCTATACCATACTGGCTTTTTAGCCTGACAGTTGCAAGGTTATCCATTTCAAAGTGATCATTGGTACTTTTTATGCTATAGCACTTAATCAAAAATGTTTTAAATATTATGTTATCTATGAAAATGTAATCATAATATGCATTTTCACCATGTAAGCTTGACTGTATTGTAAGACCTGTGTGTTTGCTGAAATCTTTCTCCCATAATGAAAGCCAAACAGCAGAAGATTGAGACCATAAGAGCAATTCTGTTTCAGTCACGTCCCACACTGACAACCTGAATGCATCACTTTTCTCAAGTTCAGGCCCTTTCAAACTTTAATTCATTCACTTTCACTTTCTTTAGCTAGATGTAAAAAAGTTGCAATTGTCCTCTGTATTCCAGTTGCGAAAAGTAGATGTGTTCAAACACAAAAACAGAGTAGTGTAACTAGGCTCTGGAAAGCAAATCATCATCTGGAAAAACTTGATTTCGGACTCTAAACTACACATTGGCCATGCTTTGAGCATCTAAGATGGTAGACGCCATTGAAAAAAAACATTTTTTTCCAAGAGATATGTCTCCTTCTGATGATAATCCTGAAATGAGAATGTTACAGTTGCAAATTGAGATGAGTATGTTTCTCAGAAGGCAAATTTCAATTATTTCAAATGTCATGCAGATAAATGGTGTGTATACTTATTGATGCTAAAAATATACATTTCAAACCAGGAGGCAAAAGCAATTCTAACAGCAGAGCACCATAGCACCGCATGGCTGGCAGGTTCTCAGATACTTAACACCCATTCATGATCTGGGAATTGAGAGAACCTTGAAACCAGGTACTCAGAAATGCAGATGTGAAAGAATCGGTCCAGAATATTAAGCACAAGATACAAAAACTATATTTAAAAAAGCAATTATTAAAAAATGTACATAATCAATAACCACAGCACAAAACTTAAGCTATTGTATACTTGAATTCGGAATCTTACATCCAAATGACCAGTCATATGAAAGACTATGAAAGAAGAAATCCTGACTAATTTACCTCAGCTTCAGAGACTACCTTCTAAGTAACTGGGACACTTCAAGGCATCTGCCAATGACAAAGCCTCTAAATAAGTACAAATGAGGTACATGGGAATGCTGCCTTTGCAGTGATTTTTTTTCTCTTTCTTTTCTGTGCAGGCTTGGTGTCTGCAATCAAGTCAGTTTTCATTTATCTGTGTAATGTAAAATTTTCCAATGGGAGGATTTTGCAAGACTTGGGCACAGTTTTGAGTGTGAGAACCTAAAGTGAAGGCAGCAACAAACTATGTACCCACTAACATTTTTTTCATGAAAGCTTAACGCTAAATTCATTACAGATAAGTGAATCAGAGAGGCTTCCCTCCTTCTGCCACAGGCAAGATTAGCATGGTAGATAATCCATGAAAGACTGAAAAAAAGATGTAAAAGTCTTTTTTTTTTTTTTTGAGAAAAAATACCCCCTGATGTGCAAAAATCAGTATATTGCTACAACAGATGTAAAAAATTATTAATAGTAAATAAATGTGAAAATATTCAGACTTCACCCTTGAAAACTAACATAAAGCATTAAACTCTCTTGTAAAGCATTTATGATTTCATTTTGTTTTTCTGACAAGATACTAGTCCAGTCTCCTGCTCAAAGCAGGGGCAGCTCTGAGGTCAGACCAGGATGCTTGTGGCTTTGTCCATCCAAGTTGTAAAAGCCACCTACGAAGCAGATGGGGCAGACTGTCTGGTTGATCTGATCCAATATTTACCTGGACAGTTGTTAAGTTTGCTTTCCCTTGTCCCTTGAAAAAGTGGAAGGGAAGAGACTGTTGTAGGAACTTTCAGTCCAGCCTCCTAAAACACCTCTGATATTAAATAAGCAAGCCTCCAGGGTAAAACTTGTATCTCGCTTCCTACACATGGTAGGATAACAGTTTTATCTGCTTTTCTCTCTTGAATTATTATGGGGCTATGAAAAAAACAAAACCAAAACCAAAACCAAAACCAAACCAAACCAAAACAAAACAAACAACAACAACAAAAACACCACCACCACCTTCTTCCAGGCAGATTTTAGAGTCTGGAAAAAAAAAAAGTTAAATCAAAAGAATTCAGTGGGCCACACCTGAAGCAAGGTCCTACTTGCTGTGTTTCAGAGCATCAAATCTGGCTATCTACAAGAAATTCTGAGACATTACTTTATTAACTGAAATTATATCCAGGGAAAAATGTGTAGACAGCAAGAAATTCTTTCCAAATGAGTCCATGAAAAAGAATGATTATTTGCAGTGAAGACTGGTCAGCAAAACCCTTGGAATTGTCTGTGAAACTAGATACCTACAAGCTGAAGGTATAGAAGTATGTTGTAAAAGCAGACCAGCTGCTGTAAAAAAAAATAAATGCTTAGGTAAAACAAGGGATCTAGAGAGCTTCAGCTCTGATAAGGATATTTACAGTTCATGCAGGCAGAGAGCAAAAGGATAGAAAAGCTCTCTAAAAATTATTTAATGGCAGTAAGTGTCCAAAGAGCTTGCAATGGCCAGCAATAAAGCTTTTCATGATAAGCACTGGAAAGTACCCCTGTGTAATTACAGGCAGAAAAAAGGGGAAAGAATTCTTGTACATGCCTTCTGAGCTGCAGTTACGTTCAATACCTTCCTCAAATGGGTGAAAATTAGCTACTAGAGAGCCAGTATTCATTAATTTATAAAAACAGAAATGAGTTTCAAAAGTGATTAGTAGCTGTTAAAGGACCTGATACTGAAATAAAAGCTTGCTGCCATCAACGATTTTGTGAAAAACTAGTTTGTTGTCTGGAGCCCAAGAAAAGTATATTCACAAGATGATGAATTTAAATAACAAGACACTCTCTGAAAATCCTCCTTTTTATTGCATTATGACACAAATAGCTTGAGTGCTACTTTAGAAATCTTGGAGGTAGTTAAGTTGTGTTTATTTGTCTTTTAATTACATTTCCTATGAGACAAATTTGCACTACTCATTATTTTAACATTGAGAAGACCATGTCAGTCCAGACATAACAAGAATTTACAGGCTTGAGAAGTGGGCCCATGCAAACCTAATGATGTTCAATAAGTCCAAATGCAAGGTTCTGCACCTGGGTCAGGGCAATCCCAGACATGAGTTCACACAGGGAGAAGAACTCTTTGAGAGCAGCCCTGCGGTGTAGGACTTGGGGGTTCTCATGAATGAAAAGCTCAACATGAGCCAGCAGTGTGCAATTGCAGCCTTGAAGGGCAACTGTATCCTGGACTGCGTCAAAAGAAGCATGATCAGCAGGTCAAGGGAGGTGATTGTCCCCCTCTACTCTGCCTTTGTGAGACCCCACCTGGAGTACTGCATCCAGGTCTGGGGCCCTCAGCACAAGAAGGATGTGGATCTGCTAGAGAGGGTCCAGAGGAGGGCCACAGAGGGCTGGAGCACCTCTCCTATGAAGACAGGCTGAGAGAGCTGAGAATGTTCAGCCTGAAGAAGAGGAGGCTCCAGGAAGACCTCATTGCAGCCTGTCTGTACTTACAGGAGGCTTATAAAAAAGATGGAGTGAAGCTTTTTACTCAGACAGATAATGATAGGACAAGGGGGGGTGGTTTTAAATTAAAAGAGGGTAGATTTAGATTTTATGTTATGAGGAAATTCTTCGCTCAGAGGGTGGTGAGGCAGTGGAACAGGTTGCCCAGAGAAGTTGTGGATGCCCCATCCCTGGAGGTGTTCAA
>VXAA01007086.1:0-18158 GCA_013399115.1 Anseranas semipalmata | reverse complement strand
TTCGAAAGGGGGGGGGAATAAAAAAAAAAAAAAAAAAAAAAAAAAAAAAAAACACCTGGAGTCTAACAGAAGATAAAGATATTAAAGATATAATGCAATTAGTTAAAAAAAAAATGGTGAAACATTCCTTCCAGTTTTCATATTTTATTTCCCTATTGTCCAGTGTTCCCTAATGCCCACTCCTTATTTTATAATACCAGAAGTACATTCTGTATAATACATTGTAGCTGTATATTATACCTTCCCTTTAACCTCCTTTTATCTAAATATATATATATATATATATTCTTATAAAGAATTCTCTCTGCAATCATATGGTTTTGTCATAGCTGTAACTTGTCCTACAGCAGAATACAGTGTCATATAGAATGTGTGGTGATTTTACTGAAACCATATAACCATAGAGAGGAAAAGATGTGTTTTCTGCTTGTTTTAATGTAGTTAAATCAAAACCAGTTTCTGAATCAAAACCAGGAAAGAAAATACATCAGCTGATCAATATCATTAGATTTAATGCTTTGCCACTGCAGTTTTTCTTTTTATTTTTTATTTTTTTTTTATTTTTTATTTTTCTGAATTGAACAAACAGGGGGGAAGATAAAATGACAAGCTTGGTTTTATAATTATGTGTGTGTGGTATTTATTAGTCTGACATAACAACAGAGGTTTTATTTTGATGAGATTGGATGAGTCTAAATACCGACCAACATCTGATGTTATGCCCTTTATTTTAATAAAATCTTACAGTTTTTGTAAGTTCAGCCTTCTAGTGTTGTTGTATTTCAACCAAATAATGCACACTTCTCTCACCTATAGCTGCACTGTGCTGGTAGTAATTGTTAGAGAAATATGATACAGGGAGGAACAAACCTATCAATATTAACAAGTGATGGAAATACGGCTGTCTTGATGTCAAACCAAAATGTACTTATAAAGAATTTCAGAAGTGCCAAGTAGGATTTCCTTTTAGAAAAAGGAAAATAACAAAATGTTTGAAAGTATAGCCAATAAACCAAGATTACCTTGTTTTCCCATAAATAAATCCCGTTATCTGAAAGACTGTGGGATCACACAAAATATTCCTGAGAATATCATCAGGTAGCTGACTGAAAACCAGATATTTCAAAATATCCTTGTGAATTCCCTAATCCCAGGCACTGAAACTAATATTCTTAGCTGACTGAACATATACTCTCATGTGGTGTCACTGAAAATATCTGAAGTAGCTATAGGCTTAGTTCAGAAATTACTGCATGAACTTCCATGATTGTATTACCTAGGAAGCCAGACCAAATGATCAGACACTTACTTTCCCACCACAAAAAAATGTAAGCATTTTATTTATTTTCATTGCAGGAACATCTGGAAACCCCCGCTAAGGCTGAGTGAAGCTTCACAGTGTCTTAGACTGGTGAAGCTTCGGCTGCTACCAGAAAGGGAGGAAGGGATGCCTTGTCTGCTCTTGACTGCTCAGGCTGACTGTGATGTTGCAGATGTGCTCACACCACGCAGGGCAAGCTGTGGAAACACAGCTGCAGAGCAGAAAGGTAGGGCAAAAACATTTCTTTCAGCACATTAAGCAGCATCCTTCCTCAACATTTTTGGCACAGCCAGGGTGGAGTTTAGTGTCTCATTTTTATAGCTCAGCATGCCATTTACCTGGACACCAAGATTCAGAGCATTCACATATTTCCCTTCTCTTTCTCTATTCTTCCTCTGGGACTGATTTTCTTTCATTAGCTTGGCTACATGCTAAATCTGATCTCTTTTTTGATGGATAATAATGAATGTTTGAATAATAACAATAAAAAGTATTTTTTTTTCTTTGCTATTAATGAATGCTTTGATCTCTAAGGTGGGCTCAGCAGGTGCTGAGGTGGTCCACAGAAGCCTCATTAGTCTTTGCAGCACTTGATTGCTGCTGCAGATACTAAAATGAAGTTAGAGACAGATCATTTCCTCTATCATCTGTCAAACTCATTTGATACGCTCATATGGATCCCTTTCATGTTTCAGAACAGATTACTGGTTGCCCATGCATTCATATCTGGCTTTATGAGATCTTCTTTAACCTGGATAACAAGAAGTACTAAACATACTACCAGATATACCACGCATACTGTGATAGTACCTAAGATACTACATTTTCTCATGCATAGACATTAAAAGAGAAAAGGAAAGGGAAAGGGAGAGGAAGAGGGAGACAAAAGCCTCCTATGCCCTAGGAAAAAGAAGAAGAAGAAAAAGAAGAAGAAGAAGAAGAAGAAGAAGAAGAAAGAAAAAGAAAAAGAAAAAGAAAAAGAAAAAGAAAAAGAAAAAGAAAAAGAAAAAGAAAATAAAGGAAAAAAAGAAAAAGAAAATAAAGGAAAAAGAAAAAGAAAATCCACATCTTTCTCTGCTTTGTTAATTTGAAATATCAGGAGATTCTTTTTTCCCCTTCTATAGTAGGCAAAATTTAAGCATATAACCCTCTTATGTGTTATTACTTTGGTTAATCTTTACTATGATCTAAAATTTATTTTAAATTTTATTTATTTATTTATTTATTTTAACACAAACAGTGATACTCTTTTTTTTTTTTTTTTTTTTTTTTCCCTCTTTATCTTTTTCTTTTTAAGATCTAGTTTCTTGGAGGGGGAGAAAAACATCCTTTACTGATTGCCTGGTTTTGACTCAAACCAATTTAATGGCACAGACAGTGATGGTGTCATTATAGGATGGTACCCTGAAATGTGAAGAAAAGGAAGGAAATAAATAATAATAACAAAAAAGAACACCTTGACACAACCACCACATTTTTGACTCAGAAAGGGCACTATTAAAAGGTTTCACTGTTTGACTTTTTGTTTTTCTCCACTGAGAATAAAACAACTTTGTTAATTAAGCATTTTAACTTTGATTAATATAGAATGATAACTTTTATTTATATAGTGCCTTTTGAACTCCAAAGTATCATTAAGCTCTTAGACAAACTAACATATATGCAAGTTCTATAGGTGAATCACTTCATCCACCACTGGAGTGGAACTACAGCAGGTGTGAAATATGAGAGACAGTTAACGGTTCATGGCAGTGTAGATGCGCACAGGCAAGAAATTGAAAACTAATTTCTCCATCTAAAGCTGAATGGAAAGTGCTCCAGGCTTTGGAGCTCACATACCTTTCCTTTAACACTTCTTGGCCTTTTGGCCAAGACATTCAGACAGCGTACTCAGTTCCTGTTCATTTTAATGGTAATATCTCTCCCAGTCATGTGTGATTGTCTTTATAGATGGATTATTTATTTATTTATTTATTAACTACATGACTATAAAAACAAAAAAAAATTGCTCTCTGTCTCCAGACAGAGAATAATTGAAGTGTTCACAAGTATTCGTTCAATAATTCAATACTATTGATTTGTATTGAGTACGCTGCTATAATTTGGCTTATTGGTAGCTTTATCCAACAGCCCACAGTGAGTGAGGTGTTGAATTGCACTTCTTTGTTATGAATTTCTGGTGTCTCATATACCAGTTCCCAGAGCATCTAGTTCACTAAAGATCTATGTTTTTCTCAACAAGGGAAACAACTCTTTCCTCTGCATTTCAAGGAGCTGGTCCTCCTTGTCAGCACAAGGGAGGAGCAGGCTGTACAGTCTGTATACTCTTCCTTGGACCAGTAGCTGTGACTGCCTTTTGCCGAGGCAGTCAGATGCTTCCTTCTCCTCTTCTATTTCAGATGTTTCTAGCACAGCAGGTACACAGTGGCCTTTTGCACTTGAGCCCAATATGCCAGTTCTTTGATCTGAACACAGAGGGAGGTTATTAAAACACAGTTTGTTTAACTTCTTAAGTGTAATTGGGTAGCAGTATTTTAAAGAAATGGCAGCTGCATGGCCCCAGGACTTTTTTCATATGTCCTGCCACTGCAATGCAAATAGCATAAGCACCTAAAAAGACATGGCCCAGATGGGCACATTAAGAGGCATGACACTCAGTGCTTTAATAAGGACACGGTTCTCTTACTGGCACCAGTGGTGAGGTCAATTCAGGAAACACTTTGTCTCTGATTCACAGCCTACTTCTTGCTCTTTGTATAATGAGAAAACAAAACATGGCTTAAAGTGAATGATGTTGCACAGCATCCCACATTATATTTTTCAGTAGTAGATATATTTATAAGGTGCCTGGCTATAGTCACAGAAAAATGGCTTTGATTTCTTATTATGACCACTGTTCATTACCTACTTTATAAAGGAATGCTACTCTTACACCTGGAAACTGAAGAAATCTTTTTAAAAGCCTAATTTTTCATATTTGCATCCTGCAATCCACCCCAGCTAGCCTTCCTAGCCTCACAAAGACACATAGAAATGCAGAAACATTTGTGAAAGACACAAAACCCAAATGGCTTGGAGGATTTCAACTGTCAGAATGTCCTAAAGTATGTCAGATTTTCTACAGAAAAGATGCAACTAAAGCTATACCTGCCTAGAAGCTGTAAAGTTACATTGTTATTCCTGAGACTCTTATTGCTCCTGTAGGAACAGGCTGGTTGTAATCTATTTCCAGGAGATGGGTGGTGGTAGACAGATCTTTATTAAAACAAACAAATAGATAGATAGACAGACAGACAGATAGATAGATAGAATTGGTTGTTGAACACTAACCTGGACATCTGGAAACTGATTGGGACTCAGTTTGATGGTAAAACACAAAGGTCAACTTCTCTTTAAAGATCTAAGATGTAGATGCAGCTAAATTTCCCAGTTCCTTATTCCATTCATGGTTGCTACATTAGCTATGTTGGGGTTCCCCATAACCAGCTAGCTGCAAAGCATTTTTCTGACTGCATAAAAACTGTTTCATCTCCAGCTTTCTCTCTCCTTCTTCAGACAGCTCAATGGGATTGTGCAGAAGAGCCACAGCCAGTTGACTTGTACTTCTCATTCAAAAAATTGCAGTTGTAATATATCTATCTAGTTATATATTTGCTCTATTTCATTTCCATGCCATGCCTATTGGTGATAAACATGCTTTCAAACCAATTGCACTAGGGTCATCTGAAATTGTTAGTAATGAAAATGTTATAGCTAACTGTCATATGATTAATTTCCAGCCTACAACGATCAAATGTAAGATGAAGACCCAAAAGAAGGGTCATTAAAAACAACCTTTGCATAAGACACTTGAAATTTGTGGAGTATTTCAGCTAAAGTGACTTTGAATAACAAAGAGCAAACAGAACAAATTCTATTTGCAGTGTAATAATATTGGGATAAAAGAAAGGTACCCTTCAACAGGCGAAGTTCTCAAATGGTGTAAGTTATGATCATTTCTCAGAGAGCTGCAAATTGCATATTTTTGCATGAGCTTATCACTTTTTTGTGTGTGTTGGATATGTCTAGCTAACCTCAAGGTTTTTCACAGAATCATGGAAAAGTCAATATTGTGAAGAAGAGTCATAGAATTGGAGATTCACAGAACTGCTGATGCTTGCAAATGAATCAAAAACTTCTGCAGTGCTACTGAGCTTCATTATTCCTTGTACAATGGAGGGCACTTGAAAATAAAGTGAAAATAAAAAACAAGCTAATGAAAACTTACTGTAGCAAGAGTCATTAACCGCTTAAATAAATGCAGTTTCTAAGATTATTACATTAGAATAAGCGTCATTTTTACTGACTTGAAAATGTGTGGAGCTGCTGCAAACTACTACTGCATCCCCGTAAAAGATAGAAGGAGGAGGATTTTATAGGCTCACAATTATGTTTACCAGAGGCTAGACAAAGGAAAGTGTGTTGGTCAGGTAAAGAATTATGTATGCATGGTTGGGGTAAAGAACAGGAATCTTCTGATGTTAAGATAATAAATAGAAAACTTGTTTAAACTCCTCTACTACAAATGTCCTTATTTATCATTTTATATTTGTCCATTTTTTTTATGGGAGAATACTAATAATCACCCAAAAGCTCTCCAGCCTTTCTAAAAGGTTTGAAGAGATACTTGTTTTCACTTATGAAACCAATTTTTGTGGAATGAAATGAAACACCGTTTTATTTTCTTTCACATTGTGGGGTCTTTTCTGCAAGATGAGAAATCTGCACTCTAGCCCAATGACACTTTTAAGCACACCAAACCAGCGTGACTGTTTAGTTACTGATACGCTGAGTGCATCAGTATACATCTGGCACTGTATGCCAGAGTGCTCAGAAGCTGTTCTCTTTTTGTCTTTCTCTACCATGTTCTACCTGTAAAAAAGTATGTTTTCTTCAACCCATCTTCCAAAAAGCCACTTTCAGACCCCTCAGATAGAAAGGGTAGAGCAGCAACTGTACCTGATATCTTATAAGCATTCAACAAAATCTTAGAGGGACTTATTTATTGCATAATTCTCAGAGGGTGCAATAAATGGTATGCAGAAATAATGGAAAAAACAATGAAGTTATTTAGGGTGGCGATGAGCTGCAAGTCTTAAAGAAATTAAAGACTGTAAGCTACTGTACCATTTCTCAATTTTTACTGGAAAAAAAAAAAAAGAAATGTCATGTGAATTTCTTTACTTGACTGAAAAGAATTATTATTTATCTGTGATAGCACTCTGTAAAAGCCAATTTGAATATATATTAATCATGACCTCATTGCCAGGAGCAAAAACTATTTTAAATGGAGGTGAGATGTCCAAGGTAAATGGTGTTTTATATTTTCAGTAAGCTTCATTACTTTATGCAGCACAGCTTGGAAACCAAAGGAAGTCTAAAGCCTGTAAACAGCTCTTCTCCTCATTTAAAATCTGTATATTTTCTTTTTCCCTCCCAAATAAAATCTTAAACTGGGCTAGAGGAAGACAGGCATCAAATTCTAAAAGCATCAGTGGAAAAGAGGGAATGAAAGGAGAGACTACTACAGAAAATAAAATGGAAAAGCTGGTTTCTCCACAAAGTTACCAGTCAAATAGTGAAAGTCATACACTGTTCAAATATTAATTTCTTCAAGGTCAAATGGCTTTTTTAACATATATGCTGCAGTGTCATAAAGCAGTCTGAATGAAATTCAATACTTTTAAAAGGATGGAACTTGATGATGATTCAACCTCAAAATATTTTATCTGTCTAATAGCCTCTTGAAAGCTAATGGCTGATAGTCACTTTATTTGCTTTTTTTCTCACAAAGCTAAAACTGTAAGGTGATCCTCACCTTACATAGACTGCTATTTTAAACCAAGGTACAGTAAGAAAGAAATTTATTTCTATTTTCTGACTTCATTTGTCTCTCCTTTTTCAGCAAAAGCCTTTAATTATCTCTGGCTGAGATTCTTACAGGCACAGAAAGACTTTTTTGAATCAAAGATGACTTGCCACTCTTGTATTCTCCTCTCCTGTTCCCCCAAATGTTTCCCAGATCAGTACCATTCAAGCACAGCAATAAGACACAGACAAGAAAGTCCACGTGTTCCTGAGCTTATATTTTATAAATAGTGGGATTTTGTAGAGCCTGTCACCTTCAAAAGCTCCAAATGAATAAAATAAAATAAAATAAAATAAAATAAAATAAAATAAAATAAAATAAAATAAAAATACAGTAAATGAATCACACTAAAACTGGGAAGGAAAGAAAGAGAGAGAAATAGCTTAAAGGTGTTAGAAATCCCTCACATATATATCCTTGTCCCTATGTTTCCTTTGGATAAATGGGTTCACAACTTCGTTTGATTTTAAGACTACCTTTATGATGAATTTCTAATTCTACCACATTATTTACACTCTCTTCCTCATAACCTCTTTGTCTTCTGCCACACGTTTCAGTGCAAGTATACAGAAATGACAGTGGTTCAACAGACTATTATTCCATTGTTTTCTGTATCTTACCTTCATCTGTGGTAGAGTGGACAGTTCACAGATAGGTGACAGAGAAATTGCCTGGTCATATTTTCTTTACCTTTCTCTCATCTTTCCTTCTGACTCTACAAAACATTACATATGTGACTAACATGATGTTACAACTATCTCCTTAGAGACAGCAATGCATTGTGCAAATCTGCAGCTTTTGTTTGTAAATCCAGGAGCATGAATATGTTCGTATGCAACAAGATCATTGTATACCATGTGAATAATAATCTGATTGATGACCACATGCAAAATACTAATCAACTGACATTTTCATAACAATGTAAGCAAGTACTTCACTTTGGAGAAAAGTATGATTTCCAGAAGATAAATTTATCACTAAAAACTGAGATTTAGTTGACCCATTTTTAAAGAAGGCTTTCAAAAACTATGACATAGAAATATGGGAATAATTCAGGCTTTATAAACAGTCTGTATAAACCATCACAATGTTTTTTTTCACAATGTTGTGTAATCCCCATATACTACCTTTTAATCAAGGCCACATAAATACATAGTAGTGTTTTAAAGTATGCCTTACTGTAGTGGTTCAGTGCAGTTTCATCACATTATACAGGACTGTCTGCGCGGAATATCCCAGAGAAGGATGATATGCCTTCTAGGTAAGATTTTCTGTTTTGTTTTGTTTTGTTTTTCTCTCTCTATATTCACTGTTGGTACCACTGTTTTCTCATGGTATTTCACAGGTCAGGTGGATTTCTCTGCACTATAAATAAGACTAGAATGGTACTGAGAGACCTATTTTACTATACATATGCTAGTAAGCCTACAGGCAATCTGGCCTGCCTACTAAGTAAAACTAGAAATTCAATTTTTGCTCTTCATTTCCAACTTTAATCTTATACAGCTACAAATTACATGAGAAGGCTGTGATCACAGGATGCTCTGAAGACATGTGTTTAAATAGTACCAAATTCTCATTTTGATTCAGGATCTAAAACCAGGAATTCTAATTGTGCTGGTTTGGTTAATGAAATAGGTTAATTACTGCTTATGATGTGAGCCATTATGAAAGGTACTGGGAAAATAGGAAGAATATCTGATCAACAGCAACAGGGAGTATTATGTGGATACAAGGTATAATATCTCTGGTGAGGCATAACTATTTGTTATGCCTATGGCAGGATTAGTCCCAGGGTACCACTACTGTATGAAAAGAAAAACAGTCAGGCTTTGATGGTTTTGCAGCAGTAATGATGCTAGCTGTGCACGGTCCCATTACAGTTCTTCTGTAGGGGATTGCCAAGTGAGAATGTTCTTTCCCTTGTCCAAACAGAAACAGCTTCACTTTAATCTAGCATTCGGCTTTCCAAAAGCCTTTAGACAAGTTTCCTAGCCAACCTCTCATAAAGAAACTATGGTGCAATGGGACAAAAGAGAAAGTCCTCTAGTGGATAAATAACTTGTAAAAAGACAGGTAACAAAGGCAGAAAAAAAAAAATACTGGTTTGCACAAGGGAGAAGATTATCATTTCATCCCACATGGATTTCTGTGGTTCAGCATATTCCTAAACCATCTGGAAAATGGGGTTAGTAATGAGGTGAAAAAGTCAAAAATTAACATTTTAAAAATGTAATAAACATCTTCAGCTGAACTGATAATAATTCTTCTTTGTTCACACTTTTTTTTTTTTTTTTTTTGATATCTTAACTTTCCAGTCCAGTATTTGAAAGCTATTTTTAACATTGGAGAATATTCCTACACAGCTCCATTTCTGCACATTTTCTAGTTTTGCTGAAGAAATAGTTGAATTATAATGGCAATTACAAATCTCATTTGTCAGCCGTTACCACCTTCTTAAGATATTATTTTGCAGTCTTACATCTTTTGCACATTCTAAGTCAGAAGTGTAGTAACTTTTTGTCCTTGCAATGCTTTTTTTTTTTTTTTTTTTTCTAAAAACAACACCTTTACTCAACTTTATATTGCAAGTAGTTTGATAGTTGTAAATGCAAGGAAAAAGACACATGAAGGATTTTTTTCCCTTTTATTGTTCATCTGCAAATTTAAGTTCCAGTGCTGCAAAATATTGTTTTACAGGTACATCAATGAGACAAACTTTGGTTAAAAAAAAAATAGACATCAGATAATCCCTATATGGTGCTCAAGTTCTTCTAGTGATGAATACAGTATAAGTACTACACAGAATGTGAGTACTGTATAACAAGACATGGAAGGTGCAGCAGATGCTCTCATTGTGTGGACTGTTTCTGCATGGTGGTGAGCTGTGGCCAAGATACAGCCTTGTTTCAGATATTCATATATTCATGTGTTTTAAGGCCAGAAGGGACTGATGAGTTCATCTGATCTGACCTACTGCAGTGCAGGGCAGTGAATTCTGCCTTGTAATTTGTCCATTAGAGAGAATGATTCCTCCTTCCTGCGTAACTGGATGACTTTACCACAGGAATTGTGGCTGAACAGCAGTCTCCATCTTAAGTACATCCAATCATGAATTAAGCACTCTGGATCTAATTCTTACTCACAGTGCTAGCAGCTGTGGAAGATGGTGACAAAGTCCTATAGGTGCCTACAAATCTGTAAAGGTATAATATTACCAGTTTACACAGGAAGCTAATGTTTATTGGATAATCTGCTGCAATCCTTAGTTTCCTTCAGCTTTCAACTTCTGGGATAAACCTTCTTCCTTCCCCTGGTTAGTCCAGGAAAAACTCTGTAACTAGACTTTTCTGATATTTGCATTTCCTCTGTGACTGTATGCTTTATCGTTTCAGCTGCAATAAGTTAATCAAGGGATCTATGTAGAGCTGTGTTTGAGCTACCAATCATCTCACAATCACCACATTACAAAACAATCAAATGGAAGCCAGATCCTACTTCTTCATGTGTGAAAGGACTGCAAAATTTGCCCTGAAATCTTTCACCCATATCACTCTGTTTTTCCTTCTACGAACAGCAAACAACACCTTGAAGTAGAAATTAAACCTAGAATACATATTACAACATACCTATAATATACTGAAAACTAGTACAATGATACAATAACAACAATGAAATTATGCAATGTGTTGTTATGATTGAAAAAGTCATAATTTCTCCCTCTCTGCTAACAGAAATGAAACCCATTAATAATAAACTCAATTTATAATCACTATTATGACTTCCTACTAAGTTTTTCATTTCTAGAGGATTCAGTTGAGGAGATGCACATACATACAGGAAACAATCCCCTTACACCTATATAAAGATTAAATAAGGAGAGTACATCGTTAGCTTAATGATTGCGTGCTCAAGATTTTAGAAAATATTATGGATATTATCATTATACAGATAATTAATAACAACAAAATCCTTTTGTTTTTGATTATGTATTATTACCCAGAGAGCTCATCTTAGAAAGACACATTGTAGTCTAAATGAGAAAGGTCAAGCAAGTTCAGATTCACCAAAAGCAGTATTCAGTTAATCTCTGTGCCCTTTACCCTTGACATAGTACCTGGACACATTTACATGAATTCATCTTGACAGATTCCTGTGAGGTAGGAAAGTGCTTTTATCTATTGCAAAAGCAGACTAAAGGATTTGGCATAGCCAGACAGTGAATCTGTAAGGAAAAAGGGATTTGGGCATAAGTTTTCCAAGTTGCAAAAAGCACCCTAAGCCCTAAACCCTTATTCTGTTTCACTCAAAAGCATGTAAGATTAGTCATCCATATTTTCTCAGGTAGCAGTCAGTTCCGTGTCCCTTAATGAGATATATAAATCAGCACTTTTCTAGAACGTAAGAAGGAAAGCCTAGAGTCTGATCTATCAAACCCACAGGGCTAAATCTGCCAGAATACATCCACATATCATTGTCCTTTTTTTTTTTTTTCACTTCATAAAGCAGATATGTTTGAGCCATCAGGAAGGAAAATACAACTGAATATCCTTTCTCTGCAAGAAATGAACAATGAAGCTGGTCAAGGTTTTTTCCTGCATTTAAACACTTTTCAATGGGAAAATGCTTTTGATCAGTTAGAAGTATGGAAAGAGTATCTGTCTTTTTCACATTTTTCCTTTTTACATGAAAAGCTGTCTTCAAAAAGTGAAGATTAGGTGGGGTTTTCAATTTCTTTGTGTGTGTATTTTTTTGGGGGGGGGTGATAGTTTTCCCATCATGTTTAAACCAAACTTAAAGTGCTTTTACTTGAAAACAGTAGTGTGGAACTTCACGAAAGTTTCAGTCCACTCACCTCAAAAAGTATTATGTATTATTTCTATTGATGATCAATGAGGAAACAAGTCTGGTCTGTCATACTAATTTATGAGAGCATGTGAGAACGTAGGAATGTTTATTCCAGCAGGGTTATCTGATGGAGGACTTCTATGCTGGGAGACAATGACCAGAAACAAACCTCCCAGTCAGACTAATTGGTGGACAAACAAGCTACAGGCACCACCTCCAGGAAGGATGAACCTTGCAGCTGATAAGATTGTGAACCAAGGGACCCAAGGCTGGGAGGATGCAGTAACCTCAGAGCTCTTCAAACCCATGGGGGTGTGCAGGGGGAAGGGGGAACAGGACAAACAAAGGGGGGGATAGGTAGAAAAGGGTATAAAAAGGCAGATCATATGTAAAACGGGGCAAGTCACTATGCTCGGCTGGTCAAGCCCTGCACCTGATAACCACAGTCTGTCCTATTTTCCTCTATCTTTCTCTCATTAAACCCTGTTCTTAACTATCTCTCTGTGTATTTGCATTCTCTCTTCCATGTGTATGTGAGCTGCAAGGATTAAGTGCCAGCTACTGGTGAGACCTGTATGTGGGTGAGTAAAACTCAGTGTCAGCTACTGGAGTCAGGCTGGGGAAGGGCATCTTGGCCTGTGGTGTCAGCTACTGGAGTAAGTGCGGGGGTTTCAGCACCAGTTTCTGGTGGGACCTGTGTGTGTGAGCAGAATTGGTGCCAGCTACTGGTTTAAAGCCAGGGGCGTAGGTGCTCATGGACTCTGGTGCCAGCTACTGTAGCGAGTCAGGGTCCTGGTGTCAGTAGTTGGAGGCCTCTCTGGATCTGAAAGGGTCCTACAGACTTTGAGCCCAGAGTGCGAGCTACTGGGGGACTGGCATGAGTGGAATTTAGTGCCAGCTTCTGGAGTCAGACCATGGTGTAGGCCCTGCAGACTGTGGTGTCAGCTACTGGAGTGGGTGATGGTCCTAGCACTAGTAGTTGGAGGGTTCTCGCTAGACTGGGAGATGGTCCCAAGGACTTTGAGCCTGAAGTGCCAGCTACTGAGGGGATCAGCATGAGTGCCAGCTACTGGAGTCAGGCCGGCGGTGTAGGTGCTGCCAGCTTGTGGTACCAGTTAATGGAGCAAGTGGGGTCCTCACATCAGCTACTGGCATAAGTGGGGGTCTTTACTCCCAGCCACTGGGCGGGAGCAGTATGTATTTCCAAACCAGTTACTCGGGGGGACCAGCATAAGTGAAGTGAATGTGGGGCTCCGCACCTGCAGCTGTGAGTCACAGCCCTTTTACCGGCTCCTGGTGGTGGTGGGGGGGCAAGTGTCTGTATCTTCCCCAAACTGGGTGTAAATTGGATATGCATGTGTATTTGCTAGCAAACTTTAAGCTGGACTAGCTGGCAAGTAGTGAGGGCCTTGGGTCCAGGCCATCGTATCAGGTGGGCAAGGGGTCCGTGCTGCCCAGGGGCACTTGAGAATTTGGTGTGCACAACGGACGAGTGTCTGAGTGTGTGCATTTGCAGCAAACTTCAGGCTGGACTAGTCAGTAAGTAGGTGACCTGTGAAGTGGGTAAGACAGCCTGGGATCTGGACAGGGGTGCTTGGGGCACAGAGGGCCTGTGACGATACTTGAGGAGCCAGGCAAGAAGTCNTAAGCTGGACTAGCTGGCAAGTAGTGAGGGCCTTGGGTCCAGGCCATCGTATCAGGTGGGCAAGGGGTCCGTGCTGCCCAGGGGCACTTGAGAATTTGGTGTGCACAACGGACGAGTGTCTGAGTGTGTGCATTTGCAGCAAACTTCAGGCTGGACTAGTCAGTAAGTAGGTGACCTGTGAAGTGGGTAAGACAGCCTGGGATCTGGACAGGGGTGCTTGGGGCACAGAGGGCCTGTGACGATACTTGAGGAGCCAGGCAAGAAGTCCTGGATGGACAGAGGGGCCATGCCAGTACTTCTGGGATCCAGGGATGTACTGGACTGACAGAGGGGCCATGCCAGGTACTTGAAGGATCCGCAAATATGTGAAGCTTGTGAACCTAGAGAGTGCTGTGTGTGCCTTCTCTAGTGAACTTCTATCTCTACCGGCCAGAGAGGAGGAAGGGGTCTTGTTGGTCTGCGTCTGTTTTGCGTGAGTCCTGTGTATAAGTGCTGTTGAAGGCAGCCCCTGGCTGGGGCAGCCTGCGTGACCACTTGTGTCAGTGTCCTGTTTTTGANGAGAGTGCTGTGTGTGCCTTCTCTAGTGAACTTCTATCTCTACCGGCCAGAGAGGAGGAAGGGGTCTTGTTGGTCTGCGTCTGTTTTGCGTGAGTCCTGTGTATAAGTGCTGTTGAAGGCAGCCCCTGGCTGGGGCAGCCTGCGTGACCACTTGTGTCAGTGTCCTGTTTTTGACTGCATGTGTCTGTGTGTCTCTGGGATATGTGCTCAGCTCTGCTACTGGCTGAACCTGCAAGGGGAAAAGCAGCATCTGTGTCCCCCTGCCTGGACAGAGAGCCCAGGTCCCCAGGCACTGGGCTGTGCCCCAGCGGATGGACAGGAATGGTCCTGGGCTGGAGTGGCTGGAGGAGGTGGCTACGTGCTCTTGTCATTCTTCTTTACCTCACTTAACAATGAACACACTACATCTCCCATAGTGCAACTGTAGTTATAGAACTGTACTAAACTGATTGTCAAAACATGTCTCTGCAATGCTTTATGGGAAGCATAGCTAGTAAGAAATTCTGATTCAAAGAGGAAAAAGGAAGTAGAAGACACCATTACCTATTGCCATTCCAAATCACCATTTTGTCCTCTTGTTTTTATTGTTTTCAATTCTTACTGAAAAGTCAACATTTGACCAAAAGTATTTTCTGAACACTTCTAACAGTAGTCAGTATGTTCTCAATAGCTCACCAATACTATTAGGATCATAGGATCACAGGCTCAAGGGCTGCAAGGGACCTCAGGAGGTCTCTAGTCCAACATCGTGCTCAAAACAGAGTCAACCCAGGAGCTGCACAACAATGAAGACTGACGTCTCTCTGGGTAACCTCTTCAATACTTAACTATCACAATGGAGAAAAAGTTTCTCCTTATATCCAACCTGAAGCACCTTTGTTTCAATTTATGCATTTTCTTTCACACTGTTATTGTGCATTTGTCCTTTTTGAACTTCATTGGGTTTCTGTAAGCCTGCTCCCCAAGCCTGTGTAGGTCACTCTGAATAACAGTCCTGACCTTAAGCTGTCAAGTGGTTCAACCTCCTCCCAGTTTGGTGCCATCTGCAAATCTGATGAGAGTGCTTTCTGTCCATCCTCTATGTCATTGATAAGGATGCTAAATATAGCAGGTCCCAGGATAGACTTCTGCTGTATTCTATTTGTTAATGGTCTCCAGGTGGAGTAAGACCCATTAACCATGGCACTCTGAGACCAACCATTCAACCTGTGTTTTTTACCTTTTTGGTCATGCTCCCATCTAGAATAATATTCAAGCATATTGTAAGCAACTGTGTCACAAGCCTTAACTAAAGCTGAGGTAAATGACATACAATGCCCTCCCCTCATTCATTAATCCAATCACTTCCTCATATAAGGTAATCAGGTGAGTCAGACATGATTTTTCTTTGGTCAATCCATTCTGACTGTTCCCAACCATTGTTCTTCTCTCTCATGTCCCCAGAAATGAGCTCCTAGGGGACTCACTCTATGATTTTCGCACGGACCACAACAAAACTGATCAACTTCCCAGATAATTTTTGGGGCTTTTTTTGAAGATGGGTGCAACATTTGCTACTCTAGTCATCAGTGATCTTCCCCAATCTCTGTGAGCTTTCAAAGAGCAAAGGGGGATTGTACAAGGACATCACCAAGTCCTCTCAGCTTCCCTGGATACTTATAGAGTCCTATGGGATTATTATAGGTCAGGATCTCTCATCCCTGACTCAACCCTCCTTCTCTACTGGTATCTTTTCCCCTCATTGAACCCTTTCACTAAGTTCAGGGGCATGGGAAACCTTGCTAATAACAACAGAGGAAAAGAAACCATTGGATACCTCTGCCTTGTCTATATGCCCTGTCTCCAAATCAACTGTCCTATTCAGCAAATGGCCCAAGTTTTTCTTGTTCAGCATTTTATTGCTTATGTAGCTGTATGAGCTCTTTTTGTTGCCCTTGATTTCCCTTCCAAGTCTCAACTCCAGTTAAGCTTTAGTTTTTCTAATGTCTTCCCTGTATTTTTGAGAAAGTTCCTGGGTTTCTCCTTGGTGGCTTGCCCCTCTTTCTACCTCCTGTATGCTGCCTTTTTTCTTTGAAGCTGTCATGAGTTCCCTGCTTAGCCAAGCTGGTCCCCTGGTACCTCTACTTATTTTCCTGAGTGTCGGGGTGGACAGTTCATATGCTTGGAAGATGTAACCCTTGTAGCCTTGCCAACATTCTAGAGCTCCTTTACCTTCAGAGCTGCCTCCCAGGGGATACCATTTTCCAGTTCCCTGAATAACCCAAAGTCTCTTCTTCTGAAACACAAGGTCTGTCCTCTGCTATTCTTCATTCCACTCCAGATCTTGAATTTAACTATTTCATGTCACTACAACTGTGAATTCTCACACTCCCATACAGCACTTTTTTGTTAGTTAACAACAGATCTGCCTGCAATCACCCCTGCTGATCCATCCAGTACCTGTATCAAGAAGTTATCCCTTATACCCTCCAAAAACCTTGACTGCTTGTGTCCCACAGTGTTGGCCTTCCAGCAGATGCCAGAGAAGTTGAGTCCCCCACAAGAACCGGGGTTGCTTAAGGAGGGCTTCATCCACTTCCTCACCCTGACCAGGAGGTCTGTAACATTCGCACTGCAATGTCACCCTCTCTGGCCTTGCCTCAGACCCTGACCTGTCAGTTCTCACTCATAGCAGAGCTCCATACATCCGAGATTCTTCTTCACATAGGGGCAAAAAATTAAATTAATTTTCCCCAAGTCAAGCCTGTTTGGCCTGTGATGGTAATTGGTGAGTCACCTCTCTGTCTTTACTGTGACCCACAAACATTTATCAACATGTTTTCTCCCCCTGTCCTGTTGAGGAGGGTGAGTGAGAGAGCAGATGGGCATATGGCCCAACCTGGCCTTGAACAATTCTAGGGATGGGGCATCCACAACTTCTCTGGGCAACATGTGCCAGTGCCTCACCACCCTCTGTGTACAGAATTTCTTCCTTATATCTAATCTAAATCTACCCTCTTTTAGTTTAAAACTATTACTGCTTGGGGAGACATTATTACTCTCTACAACTACCTGAAAAGAAGTTGTGATGAGCTGGGGATTGGCCTCTTTTTGCAGATAACTAGCGATAGGACTAGAGAGAATGGCCTCAAGTTGTGCCACGGGAGGTTCAGGTTGGAAATTAGGAGAAATTTCTTCTCAGAAAGACTGGTTAGGCATTGGAACGGGTTGCCCAGGAAGGTGGTAGAGTCACTGTCCCTGGGGGGGGACAGTGACCCCAAGACCTACACCGCAGGGCTGCTCTCAATGAGTTCTTCTCCCCATGTATACTCATGCCTGGGATTGCCCCGACCCAGGTGCAGCATCTTGCACTTGGCCTTGCTGAACTTCATGACGTTTGCACAGGCCCACCTCTCAAAGCTATAAAAGTCCCTCCAGATGTCATCCCTTCCCCACAGCGTGTCAACCACACCACACAGCTTGGTGTCATCAGCAAACTTGCTGAGGATGCACTCGATCCCAATGTCCATGTCGCTGACAAAGATGTTAAACAATGCTGGTCCCAATACCAACCCCTGAGGAACACCACTCATCACTGATCTTCACAGGGACATTGAGCCGTTGACTGCAACTCTTGGAATGTGACCATTCAGCCAACTCCTTACCCACTGAGCAGTCCATCCATCAAATCCATGTCTCTCCAATTTAGAGACAAGGATATCGTGTGGGACGGTGTCAAATGCTTTGCACAAGTCCAGTTAGCTGACATCAGTTGCTCTTCCTCTGTACTCCAGTGCTGTAAATCCATCATAGGAGGCCACCAGATTTGTCAGGCATGATCTACCCTTAGTGAAGCTATACTGGCTGTCAACAATCACCTTCTTATTTCCCATGTGCCT